>RCHF01002837.1:0-25490 GCA_003987895.1 Neonothopanus nambi | reverse complement strand
CTTGAATCTCCGGGCGTCCATTGCATCGAGAGCGTCGCAGGATTCGAGCGACGAGTACCGTGTGCGCGACCCGTACTGCGTTGCTGTGGGATCGCCGGCGCCGGCGAACAGTGGTCGCCGTGGGCTACTACCGCAGTGGGACGCGTACACGCCGGTTTACGGCGACGCGGCGTACTCTTGACTATATACTATTACTAGCTTGGGCGCTGAAATTCTTACCGTTGTCAGAGTCAAGCAAATACGCTGAAAGTGAAATGGCCTTACTATGCTATAGTACAATCTAGATCTCCAAAGAGTACGTATTCCAACCATACTCCAAGCTCTCAACAACAATACTCTACGCTTCTAGCCCATTTTAAACGCTGGTAAGCCGTTCGTAACTCGGGCAACGTGCACACTGCATCTACCCGGCCCATTGATTAACAGCATGTGTCTCCTTCACCGAAAAACAACGTTCGTCGCGGGCTCCGAATCACTTGATTTGCTGACCTAAAAGAATCTCGTTATCCTACCAAATTCTTCAATCACTCCCCGCCTCCGCACGAATCCCAAGACAACAATGCTTATCGAATCCCCTCTCACTCAAGAACACCTTCTCGCAATCCGCGCACGCCCACTCGGGCACCACTCCATGCCTCCGAAGCTCATGTCTGAGGAGATCGTGCCGTCGGGTGAATGTTTCGTCGCACTCTCTACACGGAAACCTCTTTTCTTCATTTGCCATTAACCTCCGTCTCGAGTAAATCACACTAGTCGCACTGGGCTTTAGTCTCCTCCTCCTCAATCCTTTGTAAATCGACGCGGAAGACGAAGGCGAGCTCACGGGCTCGGGACTGCTCTGTTTAGGACTCGAGGGAGAGGTGGGGAGGTCATGGGGCAAGCGGTCCACTTGAAAGCCTCCATTTTCATTCAATCTGCCGTTCGGATGCCTATGATTCAATTCTAATGCACCTCATGTCAATAGAGTATTCAAAAATTTGAAAGGCCGAATCCGGTCGGGAAAGTGAGGCTCACCGAGAAAAGGCATTAGTGCGTCCAAATCCGCGTCAAAATCACCGAGACCACCATCGAAAGGGCTATTGAATGCTGAATTACAATGCCCTGGTCGTTCGGAGTATTCAGTAAACATGTTACGAAACCCGCTTGCATCCGAATGATCTCCACTAGCGAATTCATTGACGTTGGTAATCAAATTGGAGCAAGGTATTGCTTTCGGCGTTGGCGGAGAATGCGCTATTGCTGTTGTGGTCACGGCTGCAGGAGGCTTACTAGCACTCAAGTCGTGGCTTTTATCAATATCTGCCAAAGACAGCAATGGCAAGAAGCTTGCTGAAGGATTTCTGCGTTCATCTTTCTGTACATGTTGATCTGATCATCGACCAAAGGCCAAAACGACGACGATTAGGCCCACAGCATTCAAGATAAGGACCTACGCACCTTTCGAAATAGACCCATTCTGAAAATCTGACGCGACGCAGCCACCAATACCCTCTTCTACTGACTTAGGAATTGTGGCTGAAAACTGAACACTCTGGGGTAAGTCCACAGAAATCTTGAGTTTATCTCCGTTGCTAATTTCCAGTCTAACAAGTATATCCGATAAAAACGCCATCGGTGTACCCCAACCTTTTCCGAATGGAGAGGTATTACTGGACCCACGCGATTCAAAGCTGAACGTAGGTTGTTTTGTTTTATCTGTGCATTGGCAACAAAGGTAGGAGCAATGTAATTGATCGAGTGAAAGTGAGAGGATCATTGGCTCTGAATATGCGGAGACCAAGGTCAAGGATGATCAGAATGAGGGGGTGTTTACAGAGGGATGCTCCTGTATGTCATGTTTTTATACATCTTTCACCACTTAGTCCGGAGTTTAGAAATGGGCCTTTAGAGCGGTGAGTGAGTTCCTTATCAAGTAATGCTTCCGTTCAATGAGAACTGCCAACTACGAGCAGAGTGTTCGGGAACTCGGGAAAATCTGAAGCAAACCTCGAACAATCATGAGTTTCTAGTACCGGCGGAAGTGCTCAAGGTTCCCTTTGTAAGTATGGATTTTGTTTCACTGGATAGTCTGGACTTACATACCTTATTTTCGCGTCAACATCAGTCCAACTGAATTTGTGTCAGCCCCCTGTCAACGTTTCAACCCTTGCCGCGGCGTTCAAGAAGACTGCATGTGTAAGTGAATAGCTCATCGACTTGAAGTTGCCGACTGCCCAAATGGTAAACGATATGCCTCGATACGAGTCATACGACTTTTAATCCAGACGCCGGTAGTAGGTTTGTCGCATTCCTTTGCCCTACCATTCATACTTGTTAAATTCCAACTACACCTATACACTAGCTGGAAACCTTCTGAGGAGTACATTCCCAAGCTTCCATAGTCTTTTTTTGTGCCACTAAATGAAATCGAGGCAGGCTATGACACTTATGTAATGAATGCAAAAAGTCGGCCTGAAGCCAGTAAGTACCAGTGGCAGAATAACGTATATTTTGCAGTCAACGGAACCGAAATATCGGACTGGCATGAACAAGGCCTATATGGGCCTACCATTCGTAGATACAATAGGTATCAAATACCATTTGAACCGTCGATCATGACGTTAGAGTAATAAATTCCCCTGTAGAAGGCCAAGGCCAAGAGAAGATCGTAAATCACGAAGGTTCCTTTGGACTGCAAATATCAAGAACGGTAGATCTTACGTTGATTTCGGAGGGCGTTTCGAGATCTTCAAGGAAATTTAGTACTCTGTGCTATTGCCAACCTCTCTGTATACTCAGACATGCCTCCGCCCATTGCAAAACTTCCGACTTTTGAATCGGATGCTCGAGTTCACCGAGTCCGACAACTTCGAAAAGCCCTTGGCTTTACTCATCCTTCTCGTAACTCGCTTCTTGCTCCCTGGCAGAACTTTGACATTGTCCATATTCTAGTCTTGCGTGGACCCCGGAGCGACCCTTCTGCGCGTTCGGACAAAGCCCACGGAGTCTGTCGCGGAGGAGTGATTTTCAGCCTCCGCATTTTCCGGAGGGCAGAAGCCAGCTAAGGCAGAGGCAAAGGCATCCAAAAAGCACCCGTGAGCTGTCTGAGTAATACTGACAGTCTGTATTGTTAGTGTATGCCATGGTGTATGCAAGGTGTGTATGGCCATAGTAATAAATCCATCCTTGTGCCTTTGCAAGTTTTCGCTCCTCCGAAACAACCCGAGCGGATTAGTTGAACAGAATAAGTAAATTACCTACTTAGCGGCGTTACTTTTCAACAATACTACTTAACTAGATCAAACAAAACATGTCCTGTGAGTTTGCGATTTCGGATTAAGATCATTGTCATTGATTGACGGATTCAAGAGCAGTTCAAGAGCCTAATGTATACTTACAATATTAGCAAAAGTTAAGGCCCTGCAGCTGGGCGCGCCTTACTCGGCGTCATTTCTGCGCCGAGTCATGATCAGCCCTCTCCAAACTGCATCCTGGCCTCGGTGGAAAGTATGGTTGTCCGGTATATTAGTTGAGGAGCTCCGGTTCGCTCAGGCCTCCAGCCTGAAACCAGCGCCGTCCCTGATAGTGACGTTGGTTGAACTTTAAATGCAGACAGCTATACAATTTATTTATCCGATTTACCTGTGGCCCATTCAAATTTCCGAGTCCATCGTCCAACTGGAGGAAGCTGATAAGACTGTAAGTATTGAACAACTTGAGGAACAATTACCAGACTCTTAATACAGTCAAGCATTGATACCGGGGAAGGTGTTGATTAGGGAAGGATCAAGTCAGGATGTGCCAGAAAGTAGTGTGACTGCAACATAATAAAACCACAGAAAGACGAAACTTCCTGCCTATAAGCCATGATTTACATCGACAAGAAAAAATGGAGCTCAGCAACTGACAAGTGGACACATCCGGATTTGAACCGGAGACCTTTCGCAAGTACCACCTCAAACTTAGAATGCAAAGCGAACGCGATGACCCCTACGCTATGTGCCCGTAACAAATTGAGCAACATAGTTTCCAGACGGTTGGTCCATCCTCGAGAATTGCTGCCGACTTGCATGAAATGGCAGCCATGTACTCAGCTGCTGCAGCGCTGAAGACCCATACGTATGTCTATCGAGGTAGAGCTTTCGCATGACCAGAGTAATCGATATGTGGTAAGACGAGTGTTGAACGTCAACGCTCAACAAGATCTGTCACGCCAGTCCGGGGAGCAAGACAGCTAGTTCTACCAGCTAAAGGAGTGGGGATAAAATAGAAAACGGGCACGAAAGCTCGGTATTGGGGACTGGGGAAAGAGGGGCAGCAGGTAGAGCCAATTCTTGGGTCGAATCTTGTAATCGCAATCTGATGTACAAAACTATCCGATTGCTCATATCCGAATTTTCCTTCTTCAAATTCGCTTCCACCATGAGCGGAGTTCTTTTCGAACACGTTGTTCAAAAGAACATCGTTAATTTATCGCGTACGGTCGATGACAAGAGATGCTCTGAGAATTTGGACTAAGGTTCTGTCGAGTCCATAAATTTTGTAATAGAAAGTGCGAGAGAATTCTTTTGTATGAGAAGTCCACCAGAACGGAACAGCTTCAAGCCTGCTAGCGAGTAACAGCGTTGTCTCATCATGCAAGCTGATCCCTCACGAGCAGCAAGGAGGGGTATCATGACCGAATAGATGCCTGTAGGTGCGCGTGTTGGCGTGGTGTCAGTGGAGATTATGCAGATATTGAACAGTCCTGGTTAAAAGAATTTCAACGAGAACCTAATCAAAGACAAAGCAGCTTCACCTACAGCTCTGGCTCCATGGAAATCCAACAATAGTATTTGTAGACCAGCACAAATATCAAGTGAGCCGAATGAGAGCTACCATGAATATGAATATCGCTGTCACTGCAATGACAGCAAACACGACCACCACGTCGAGCCACTCTTTCCTCGATGATCTCTTGATCGAGTTCTCTCCTTCTGCATCACCCCAAAGTTGCTCTGCAACTTCTCATGCGCCTCTTCCACCACAGCCTTATCCTTGGCCAAGCTTTCAGAAAAATGTTGTGCATTCTTCTTTAGCTGTTCCGCCACCTGAGCGAGTTGCTCTGACATAGCTTCGTGCCAGGCTCTGGAGTTTTCTAAGAACGCACCAGTGGCCACGGAGGTAGATTTCGAGGCTGTTGGGACCGTCGCGAGTATGAGGGTAGGTATGGGCGAGGCAAAACTTGATGAAGGGAGAGGTGACCCAGAAGGCGAGGTGAGAAGGTCGTCGGTGGGTATTTCTTGCTCTACCGATTCAGAAGCTGAAGGTGGTTCAGATTCAAGAGGAGGAGAGGCTGGTATGGGTATGCTCGACAGAAATGGTGTCGGCCACGTTAGTTGAGGTGCAGAACGCTAGGGTCTCGAATGAAGCAATGGAAACATTGAAGAAAGAGATTCTTACTTGTTCAACTGACTTGAGAAATGCTTCAAAACCTTCCAAGTTTTTGTTCGTCCTGTCTAGGTATCAGGAGCAAAAATCAGCGAACATGTCTCGCGCCAAATGTTCAGTAGGGCATACGAAGAAATGCCAGCCAACTCTACGTTCCTCAATAGTCGTTTTGCGAAATTGACAGTCTTTGTATCCGTCAGTTTCTGTCGTGCGATGAGGAGTAAATGTCACTGACTTGCAAAGTGATCTTATCCATAAGCCATTCTGCACAGTACCCTCATCTGCTACCGCCTTTTCATATTAGTCGACTTAGGTTTATCGCATCGTGTCGAGCTTGCTCTTTCAATAAAGCCATTGCAAATATGCAGTCGCGGTCTGGTCGCGGTAAAGTAAACTGAGAAGCTTTGAGAAGAACGTCACGCGTCAAGGTCTACGACCGTAAACGCGTTCACTTCATGGCCCAGGGAGTCAACCTTGGGTGAGTCGTGCTGTTGCATTCGTCCTCGCAAGGACTTCCGGTACATATCTCAGCTCCTGTCTCAAAGACTGAGAGAATCTTCTCCCACTTGACTACCTTTTTTATGAGCCAGTCAGGATTAACGCAGCTACTAAGAGTACCGACGCCTCTTGTCATTGCAATTGGCGTCATATGTGATCTTTTTCCTACGAAATTGTTCTCATGGAATACGGTGCGCGGATGAATTGCTTCTGTAACTTCTTTAGCTCAGCTTGCCTTGTTTTCTAGACCACGACACTAGCCTGGAGGAGTGGACATACGCCTGCGACGCTGCGGCAGCAAAGCAGACAGCTTATTCAACTACCGACTCCTGAACAGAGATATCGAGTTCTGGATCCTCTGACTACCTTGACCCCTCCCCCATTACACTCGTCAATGCTCTTCTGATGTCCAGCCTCATAACAGTATGCTCAACAAGTAGCTGATCGCTATCCTCCCCTTATCGGTCATAAAACACTTTCTCAGTCGTCATGCGTCATAACTCGAAAGCTTCGGTTCAGGCTTAGAACATGTCGAAAACTGCAGGCGTGTTCTCATGCCCAGCGAACATTTTTCCCCTATCAATCTCTACGGCTCATTCGACGTTATACCTGATCTTTTCGCCATCCTATTCCGCGTCGCGTCTATCCTTGGATATCGCGATGTTTTGGTGCCTTTCTACCAAAATGGTTTCACGGCCTAAACGAAGGCGTTGCTTCGCATATATGCCTTCACGCGTCCAGTCGGCATGCGTATCATTATTCGCATGTCTATTTCGAGATGCGGAGAACGAGTACTGTGACACATTCGTTTTCATGAGCATCTCATGAGCATCTTGCCCTACGTCGACGCCCTTCTTGCTTATACAGCGGTCTTGATTGAACGACGCCTGTATCACCTGGGCGGCAGATTATATGCACCACGAGGAGATTGGCACCCCTGTGTTTGACGATAACTGGGTCGCTCGGGATAATAGGATAGCATTGGAGAATGCACCGTTTGAGACGATCTTTCGTTACCCTATCTATCACCCTGACTCGTTGCAGAGGCTTCAGGCGCACTTGCTGGTGCAGGTGCAATCATGCTGGAATGGTATTGCTGTGCTTGCCCTGGCGCCGTTTTATGCGCTTCCGCATGCGAAGTTTAGGATTGCGAAGATTATGCAGAACGCTCGGCGAGTGAATGTTCGTTGATTTGTTATGATTTGGAAGGCTGGATATGGGAGGGTTACGATGGTTCCTAGGGTCAAGTTTGCGCATGACTGAGTGCGTTTTTTTTTCTAGTCTGTTTTTGGTCTTGAGAGGTTTTACTGATGACAACGTACATGATATTATTCATCCACAGAGAAGGAATTCGACGGCCTTCGTGGTCATGTTCGACTGGGAGGACTTCCAGACAGTCTTCATATAGACCCTCAGGACAGAGCTCGGTTTGGCCCGCACGATCGTTCGTTCACCGAAGAGGAGAGCACACCATTGAATWTCCTGCTTCTATTACCGGTGCAGGGGACGTTTCAAAAGCAGTCAAGTCTGCAGGATGTTACGATCCTTGGGCTACCACCAACTCATCTACCCATGCAGTGGAGACAGACAGACACAGATACTCTCCCAACAAACCCTAATTCACCTCACCTCCCTCCAATCTAAACCCTTTCCACCCGCCAACACCACCGCTCACCCACGCACAGCCATCTCTCTTCCCGCCATATCCACCCCTCACGCAGGAACCCCCTATAACCCTCTATACACTTCTGGCCAAGCTCCTCTCGGCCGTCGAGCAAGAGAAACTTCGTGCACAGAAGGCAGTCTGCCGCTTCGTTTGCTTGCTTCCACTTTGGACTCGAATTCGGAGGAAGGTGAAGGGGCTCTTGGCATGCAAGTTGACGTTCCTCCTGCTGCCGATGAAAGTGAAGAAGAAAGGAACGAAGCTGGGATTTTACCACCTAAGAAACCACCGCCACGTAAGACTCGTCAACAGAAAACCAAAGCCGCACGTCTTCTGGCTGAACAGTGTGCTCTAGCAGCTAGGCTACACAAGCGTCGACAATTTGGTGTACTTTCTTCTTTATCTTCACGTTCCATTCGCTCTTCTACGAATGACAATAGTCATGATTCGAGTGGGGCTAGTAAACGAGCCGCATTGAAGGCTAGGATACGTACACGGGGACTTGTGGGACAGAGGCTTGGTAAACATCGTGTACCTGAGGGTATTGTGGATGTACAGGTTGAGAGGGTTAAAGGTATTTTCTCGGTTTTTTGTCCTAATGCGAGTTTCTGATCAATATTGTCACTAGCCTGAAGGAATCTTATTCAAAGACTGTTTCTTGAACCTCCAACAGCGAGTGTTGGTCGAGCCTAGGATACGCGTTCTGTACGTTTCYCTCTTTTATTTCTCTACCTTACACTAACCATTCCCRTTCCCTCCCTTTCTTCCTTCTGTAACATCACTTCTTACACCAGACTCAGGAAACATCGTATGATCAAGTACGAGAAGCACGCTTGGATGAGGTTTGATCGGGAGCAGAATAGGGGGAGACAGGCGCGAAAGCGGAGCGAGCAGAGGAGGGGTGGTAAGGGATTAGAGGATGAGGCTAATGTGGCTCGCAGATCATGAATATCATACAAAATTCTTAACTACGTCGACCCGACGTATCACTCGCAAAGGGCCACATTTGAGCAAGGGTATTCCTCTTCTCTGTGCTTTGTGTGCCAGTGGACGATGGTCTTGCTTTTAGTATGCTGAGCCTGAGGTATTTCTGACCTAGCCGGTAGACTCCGCTGACCGCTGACCACGGCGGCATTGGCGTACATACTTATCGTTGTCAGTTGGTTGTCAGAGTCAAGCAAACACGCTGAAAGTGAAATGACTATAGTACAATCTAGATCTCCAGAGAGTACGTATTCTAACCATACTCCAAGCTCTTAACAACAATACTCTACGCTTCTAGCCCATTTTAAATGCCGGTAATGTTGCGCCTCGGCCAACGTGCACACTGCTGCTACCCAGCCCACTGATCAACAGCTTGTGTCTCCTTCGCCGAAAAAACAACGTTCATCGCAAGCTCCGAATCATTTGATTTGCTGACCCAAAAGACTTTCGTTATCGTACCAAATCCTTCAATCACTCCCCGCCTCCGCACGAATTCCAAGACAACAATGCTTATCGAACCCCCTCTCACTCAAGAACACCTTCTCGCAATCCGCACACGCCCACTCAGGCACAACTCCATGCCTCCGAAGCTCATGTCTGAGGAGATCGTGCCGTCGGGTGAATGTTTCGTCGCACTCTCTACACGGAAACCTCTTTTCTTCATTTGCCATTAATCTCCGTCTCGAGTGAAACACACTAGTCGCACTGGGCTTTAGTCTTCTCCTCTTTAATCCTTTGTAAATCGACGCGGAAGACGAAGGCGAGCTCACGGACTCGGGTTTAGGACTCGAAGGAGAGGTGGGGAAGGCTTGAGGCAAGTGGTCTACTTGAAGATGCGTATGATGCAGTTCTGATGTACCTTATGTCAATCGGATATTCAGGAATTCGAAAAGCCGAACCAGTCGGGAAAACGAGGCTCACCGAGAAAAGGCATTAGTACGTCCAAACTCGCGTCAAGATCACCGAGACCACCACCACCATCGAAAGGGCTATTGAATGCTGAATTACAATACCCGGGTGGTTCGGAGTATTCAGTAAACCTGCTACTGAACATATTCAACCCGCTTGCATCCGAATGATCGCCACTAGCAAATTCATTGATGTTGGTGACTAAATTGGAGCCAGGTACTGTTTTTGGCGTTGGCGGACAATGCGCCATCGCTGTCGTGGTCACGGCTGCAGGAGGCTTACTAGCACTCAAGCTGTGGCTATTATCTATATCTGCCAAAGACAGTGTTTGTAAGAAGCTTGCTGGAGGATTTCTGCGTTCATCTCTCTGTACATGTTGATCTGATTGTGAACCAAAAGCCGAATCAGACGGTGGTGAGGCCCACGGCATTCATAATAAGTATCTACGCACCTTTCGAAATAGACCCATCTCGAGAATCTGACGCGACGCAGCTACCAATACCCTCGTCCACTGACTCAGGAATCGTGGTTGAAGGCCTAACACTCTGAGGTAAATCCACACAGATCTTGAGTTCATCTCCGTTGCTAATCTCCAGTCTAACAAATATATCCGATAAAAACGCCGTCGATGCATCCCAACTTTTTCCGAATCGAGAGGCATAACTAGACCCACGCGATTCAAAGCTGAACGTAGGGGGTTGAGTTTTATCTGTGCATTGGCAACAAAGGTAGGAGCAATGCAATTGATCGAGTGAAAGTGAGAGGATCATTAGCTTTGAATATACCAAGACCAAGCTCAAGGATGATCAGAATGAGGGGTATTTACGGAGGGATGTCCCTATATGTCATGTTTTTATACATCTTTCATCACTCATTCCGGGGTTCAGAAGTAGACCTTTAGAAGCCTTTAGAGCAGTGAGCGGGTTCTCATCAAGCAGTGCCTCCGTCCAGTGGGAACTATGACCAAATAGATTGAATCGAGCTTTGATGAAGCTGGTTTCTGCCAACTACAAGCTTCAGAGTGCTCGGGAACTCGGAAAAATCTGAAGTAAACCCCGAAAAATTACGAGTTTCTGGTACCGGTGGAAGTGCTCAAGGTTCCTCTTGTAAGTACTTTGTAAGTACTTATGGTTTTTGCTTCACTGGACAGTCTGGACTTACTTTGTTTTCGCGTCAACATCAGTCAGACTGAATTTGTGTCAGCTCCTGTCAACCCTTGCTGCAGCGCCCGTGTTTTACTACCCAAACTTTAAGTGAACCCCCACGGCACAGGTTAAGGTAAGCTTGCTAAAACTACTTCAGAGTAGGAAGTAGCGAGCCTTGCCGCTAGCCGGCCCTGTCCACCGCTATTGATGATGAAATCTTCAAGTAATTGATTGCATCTTCAAAAAGGACAGAAAAAGGACACCAGAGAGCATCTAATTGAACTCTACCTCCCCTCGCCCTTTGGCGAACAGTACAAGTTCTAATACTCTCCCTCCGGATTATAAGGCCCAAGTATCGCCGTTACATGTTGGAAAATAATCTGAAAATCGCCGAAATAATCGAACTGGTACATCTCTACCTCGTCCGGTGAACCAGCCTAAACCGTGACAATCGTTCCGTTTAGTTACATCGTGTGTCACGGTGCATCGGGTGTAAAAAAGAGAGCTAACCTTAGGCCTCTTATAAGCAACAGACCCAGCTCTCACGTTGGATTTGACACCATTCTTAAGATGGTAGTGGGCAGTTGTGATACCAATGACCCGGTCCGGTAGGTTGTGTACTACAAAGGACAGGGTAAGTTATCACCAATCCTATGATCATCACAGTTATTGATGAAAACCGTACCTTCTTCAACACTATAGATTGTAAAAGAAGACGAGGGGTCGGATTAGCTAAGCATTTTCGAGAATGGGAGTAAATTTAGCATACTCATGAGACAAAGCATCACAACCTCTAAACAACCACCGAAATACATGTGCGGTAGCCGCCTGCGTATGAATGACAGGGAATCCACCAAAATTACACATCATATCTTTAGTAAAATGCCCTGCTAATTCATCGCCGGACAACTTATCCACAGAGACGATTAACTACCCAAGAAAGGAGACCTTCGTCAGCCAATCATGTTTTCGCATGGGACTCGGAAAAAAACTTACACTCGATAGAAATTGGTACCCTTCATTCTGGGCAGCATTGGGGTCGGTACCGTAAACAGAAGCAGAGGCCATTTTCAAGTACGAGTAGCTCGAGTTTCTTGTAATTGGTAGGCTGAAGATGTTCGGTGGGATAGTTCATTTAGACCCAGGAAGGGTCGTATATATAAAGAGAAGAACTAAACCGCGAGGTCGCGGCCTAACAAATCAATATCATGGAGCGTCTCCCGCGACATAGTAGCGCGACGGACCATATAAAACGTAACGTAACGTCAAAAGTCGTAGGTCGACGTCACAGAGGATAGCTAGCCAAGTAGCCAGCAAACAGGTTCGGGTTCCTGTAACCAGAATGAGAAAAGGCTCCGCAAAACCGCATAGGGTGGCAAAAAATGTAATTTTGTTCGCGGTTGCGGGCCCGGCGGGATGAATACAAGAAAACAAGATAGGAAAGGAATAGTGGCCCGGATGTTGTGATAATGATCTGTCCGCAATAGAGCCTTGGTAAAGTGCTGGCAAGTTTCTGTTCTTTTATCGTTTCTGCATGCCACGCCAGCTGAGAGCTTAGCGTGTAGATACGAGTCGATCTCATCTAGAGACGCATTCAGTTCCTGCTCCATCCGCTTAACGGTGACGCGAAGACTCTGAATCATCTCTGAATTAGATGTATTGTTCGAGTTGTTGGTGGATGACAGAGCATACAATGGCATGAGGCGATGTGTCCACGATGAGCTAGGAAAAGGTTCACGAGCTTCAGATTTGAGCTTCGAGCTAGATATGTAACACCATTGTAAAAATGCATTTGAATCAGTTACAGCACTATACTCACGTCGTATGGGATCATCCAACAYTGAAGACTTCCTCTTCTCAGCTAGTTTCCCAACTCCGTGACCATCTTTGGMCAACTTTAAGTGTCTGTTTCCAATCCTACTCGGAAAAATTGGTGGCTTAGGAGAAACCTAAGAAGGTGYAGTCACGTAGAAGAGCTTGTGTATTTTTACAACAGTTATGAATTCGAGCATAGAGTTGATGTAGACTGGCTGTATCCTCGCAAGTTCTCGCGGGCTCGAAAAAATTTCAAGCTTAGGTCAAGCTTTAACCAGGCTTTAACCTACTCGGTCATCACGATCTCCATCAGGCTCAGGCTTCGTCCGTCATATACGAGACCTTTTTCCATCTTTCTCCTCTGATCCACGTATGATTTAAATATTGTTACTAAGACGCCTGGGCGACCACGTATCTCAGCTTGGACACAGTCTTTCCAGACTCCCGCTTCATTTTGTGCACTCTTGCACAAGTAATGGCTAGAAGCTACACAAATCCCGATTCAACATCCTTCTTTCAGGGAAAGTGCTCACAGTTGGTACTTGCAAGGCTGAAGCTTGGAGGACTGTATAGACACATGTTCACTGATTCGAGCTAGGTCACCTCTAGGTGCGTTGTTTTTTGCTTTTCAAAGACTTACAGTTTCTCAAGTTGGGTCTATCTTACTCTAGACCATTCCCAGCTGTATTCCGTATCTTGTGTTTGTTCAACATAAGGTTCATCTTCCATGCGTGCCATTCAAATGTTTACGTGTAGAACTCTATTACCAGTGAGCACGAGCTCGAGTCATCTCACGCCTTCGATTTCAACATTGATTCTAACATCCAACATGCAGCCCCGCACCTCCCGAAGGCAAGGCCACTTTGCTCAAGCCAGTGCCCAAAGCCATCGAAACAAGCGTCAAATTGACGATGGACTCTTTTCGACTGCTTTGACCAGCCTCGAAATCCCCTCAATTGATCCTGCCGATGAGGACGTGGTGGAGATAACAAATTTAGAGTATATCGGCTCGTACGACTGGCTTAAACGCTCTCAACATACCATCTTAGTTCCAGGTAACGCTCAACGATTCTCATTTGGAAATCTGGTTTTCATTCCAGTTTAGGATCTCCACGTCAATGGAAAGATCTTGCTTTGCCTCATAAACTCTCTCCTGATAAAGGGTCGTCTTTCATGGATCAAAACGGACATAAATTACCCTCTTCTCCATTATTGCCCTTGATCGCTGCCGTCGATGTATATTCTGAAATGGCTGGGCGACCGAAATTCAATTGGGCTGCTGTAGATGTGGTCACGGATCGGAACAACCTCAGGAAACTGCTAATGTGGATAAACGACATGAGAGGAGAGAAAAAAGAATTCAGAATCGACATGCAGCTGGTTGGTACCACGTTGTTTCTTCATCGCTGGGAGAAGAAACCCAAAGTATCTGCGGATAGACATTCTTTTGGGCACAACTTTGAGAAGGCTTTCACGGTGCCTGCAACAGGATGTGGTGAAAGTTCTTCGCATCATAGGATTGTTCAATATGTGGGCTATTTGTAGCGCTCTTATTCTAACTTACCACTGACTGCGGATACGTTTAGGATCTTAAAGGGCTAAAAGTCGTGCTCCGGTTCGAGGTAGACGCAGCTCTACCGTCAGACGGCGGAGGTATCGACGACCCGACCGCTTCACTGGTTAATACGTCGATATCTTTTGCCCGAGCGATACCCAGAACTATTTCGTTCGGAGATCGAATCAAGCTACACGTTGAGGCCGGTGGTCCTCCGACCGTCATCCCTCAGTCGTCTCTAATTGAGCTGAAGACTATCGTGGCAAAGAGAGCTAATAACTACCACTGGGGACAAAATTACCCCCAGCTTGCCTTGTCTAAAACTCCTCACCATTTTCTCGGTGTACACAGAAACGGAATGTTCCTCAGGGTTCAAAAGCAAAATTCGTCATCCTCTTTAATGATGGCGAGAGAAATGAAATTCCAGCCAGCACTGAAGCAACTGCGCCGGGCATTGGAGGAGATTCGCGATCTGGCCATTCGACATGGCCCAGAGGCGAGATTGAGCTTGGTCTGTAGGAACAAGGTGTTGGAGGTATTCAGAAGAACGGACGATGCCAGTATGCTTCCCAGCAGTTTTATAGCGAGGGTTACTGGTGTTAGCGCTTAATTGACACATGCTAGTGAAGTCTATGCATGCCACAGTACCCTGTGGGATGTTACGCTAGCATTTGAACGAATATTTGAATTTTACGGCGAATTCCAAGCCTCACCATCTTACATAAAGTGGACAGCACTCTCGGAATTCACCTCCGCCGAAGTCCCTATCTTTTTCTTTGGAACTTGATTGAACCTGACCCGTTTGCCCGTGTATGCTCGAGGAACGCACGGCTGCGCAACCCGACCAATTTTTTGGCCAGCGTTATCTGCTGACGAACAGTTCACAGTTTGAGCAATGGTGAGTTGCATTCAATTTCAAACGTTAGATTTATTAAACGTGTAGCTCTTCCATTGAATTTGTTATCCTACCAGATTCTGAGCAGCCACGCATGTTTATTGCCTAAGACGTCATATCACCACCCACGCTGATATTGGCGTTATGGCAACTCTTCCCTCGACCTGTTTTGGTGACGCAAGACTCCATCTATATATTCCGACCGGAATTCCTCCCTTGTATACATTTAGGTACGGTACGAGCTTATTTTCTTGCACTTGCGAACTCTGTTCACAGTCAAAAACAGGTCTCATAATTGGTTCAGCTATCCCTGCTTTGTCCTCTGTTTAAATGTGTCCGGAAGAGAACAGATCGCTCGCTCTGATGCATTCGGATCCGTCTAGCTCCACCCGGTCCGTAAGCGCGCCACACTATACCAATCGGGACTTTTGCGTGTTCCTCCACCATGCGCACTACGAAAGCTATGACATGCTTCCATAGACATACCATTCTCACATTCCCCATTTTCTTTCTGACCTTCATCTTGGTTGGAAAACCAAGAAAACCTAGCCTTACCATCTGAATCTGGGTCGAGAGTTTCTATGTTGCATTTCGTCTGTGAAGCTTAGCTGGTTGACAAAAATGGATTAGTGAGTTTTTTTCTTTGCAAAACCCGCGAGGATTGTTTGCTGAGTGTGCTGCGTCTATATATATTAGCKCAGCTGAAGGCTCGATAAGCTCCTCGTCGTTCTCATCGGATGGCCAATCAACGTGGATCGAGTCGACAGGTGCCACTGGCTCTGGTTTGACTTCAGCGACAAGCACGAGTGTGTCGGAGACTTGGTCTTCTGATGCATCTGGTTCGATCCCACCTTCACTAAGCGCAAGTGCCTCGGAGACGACTTCAGTCCCTAGTTTGAGTTCATCGAGCACGAATGCCTCGGAGACGATTTCAGCACCTGATTCGAGTTCATCGAGCACGAGTACCTCGAAGACGACTCCGGCGCCTGGTTCGAGTTCACCTTCAATGAGCACAAGTGCCTCGGAGGCGACTCCAGTGCCTGGTACGAGTTCATCGAGCACGAGTGTTTTGGAGACGTCGATTTTTTCGACACCTGATTCGAGCTCTCCCCCGAGCACTAGTGTCTCGGAGACTTCGACACTTCCCCCACCCGCTGCACCGTCTCAATCATCAACTTCAGCGACTCTGAATCCGACCGACACCTCGAGCAGTCTCGCCGGTACGACTTCAACTTCATCCCCAACCGAAATTGCCACTACTGCACCATCTACAACGCTTCCGACAGTGTCTGACACTTCTATAGGAACTACTTCATCGGCTCCTTCCGCGATATCGCCAATGTCGACCACTGTATCTTCCTCGGTGGATAAGACCGGTTCTTCATCTACTTCACCCGAAGCTACAAATGCATCCTCGTCCAGGACAAGCCCTGTTGCTACGACATTCCCAAGTATTACGACAACCCCTCCTACCTCTATATCTCAAGATTCGTCATCTCCTACCTCCCCTATAAACACTACATCTGCCATAATATCTAATCCTTCCGTTACAACTGGTGACTCTACCGATACCGTGCCCACCAGCATCGACACATCGCCACCCACGGACTCCTCAACGGCTGTTGTAACATCTGTGAACTCTTCTACAGACGTGTCTACTTCAATTCCTACCTCTCCGCTAGACATTTCTACCCTATCATCTAGTAATTCTCCTACAAGCGCGGAAACGACTTCAGATACCCATACTTCTACTTCCATGGATTCTACATCATTTACTGCTTCATCTTCCGACTCGACGTCGACGTTTCTGAATACTTCATCGGATTCTTCTCTCACCGTTACCACAACTGTTAGCAATTCTCCTTCGTCTACCACCWCTCCAGCACTCACAACTACCGCTACTCAGACGGGATTTTCATCTGACTCTTCTGTGACAACCTCATCGGATTCTTCGCTCACCACTATCACGACTGTTACTAATTCTCCCTCGCCTACCACTACTCCGGCGCTTACTACATCTACCGCTGCTGAGACGGGACCTTCATCTGACTCTTCTATAATAGCCTCATCGGATTCTCTCACTGTTATCACAACTGTTAGCGATTCTCCTTCTACCACAACCCAAACGTTCACCACGCCTACCGCTACTCAGACGGAACTTTCATCTGACTCCTCTGTAGCGACCTCATCGGATTCTTCGCTCACCGTTATAACGACTGTCACCAATTCACCTTCGTCTGTCACTACTCCAGCGCTCACCACGCCTACCGCTACTCAGACGGAAATTTCATCTGATTCTTCTGTAGCGACCTCACCAGATTCTTCGCTCACCGTCATGACGACTGTTACCAATTCACCTTCGTCTGTCACTACTCCAGCGCTCACCACACCTGCCGCTACTCAGACAGCCCTCTCAACTGACCCTTCTGTAACGACCGAGACTGAAACGTTTTCAATCGCTGGTACCGACTCATTATCCGTAATTTCGTGAGCACGAATCATTTCTTCTATTCCTATTTATCGTTTCTCTTATACTCCATCTCATATACAGACAAACGCGAACGCTTACCGTTATACCCTCCGTCTCTGTATCTGTATCTGACTCGTTCGCTACCTTGGATGAAACCGTGATCTCCACCGCTACAGTTACGGCTGTACTTACAAGCGTAGAAACCCTCTCTACTTCTAGCTCCGTATCAGAAGTGACGATCACGTCTCTTTCAAATATGGCTGTAGAAGCTCTCGTCACAGACTCTGCGGCGTTAACACCAACAGGGAGCTCTGTTAAGATACTGACAACGTCTGTGTTGACGACAGAGTTCGCTACGACTACGCTTCCTGATGGTGAAATTACAAGTGTCCCTACATTTACTGGAACTATTGTTACTACCACTTGGACGACGGGTCAGGTTCAACCTAGTAAAGGGTATGTTCAAGTTATATGTGTTAATTGATATTGACTCGTTGCCTGACCTATTGTCACAAACAGTTTTTATCATAATAAAGGTGCTATCATTGGCCTTATAGTTTCTGGCACACTCTTGGTATTGGGTGGAGCAATCGTACTTTTTTGGGGTCTCCGGAGACGTAAACGTCGTCTCCGTAACAGAAGCGCTATCCCTGAATACTACGACACAGCTTCACGTTTTGGTCGTGTTCTCATACCAGGAAATTCTATCGGTCAAAATTCCCGGAGTCCACTAGCAGCGCAAGAGTGGAGACCTCCTTTGGTTGAGGAAGTCGAAGATGAAGATGAAGATCTGCAGTCGTATTCTGGTCATCAAGAGCCTATGAGATTACCTACCATGAGGGAACAGTATGGGAGTATTTTGGGGACTATGTCGGGATATGGGGCTGTCGATAATTGTTCGACTTCGATGCTTGAACAGCAAGTTCAGGCTCATCGCAGCCATGAGAGGAGTGGTTCAGTGGAAACTAGTGATGGTGAAGAAGCGCTCGCTAACACGCATGGATGGCTACAGAAAGATTTAGTGGCATCACCTAGTGGGGAGAATCAAGGCGGCACTACTACAACTTTTCATCCACTTACATCAATATCGGAGTCGTTCTTCGAATACACTCCTTCACGGCCCTCCTCACCACGAGTTCCAGCCGGCTTTGAAGGTGGTGCAGGTGGCGACGGCATCAACTGCCTGCGGGGTGGCCATAATTCCCAGTCAAACCAAAGTCTCGGGAAATTAACATTATCCTCACCTATATATTCAACCTCAGACATACCTTCATCTCCTTCATCTCTTCTGAACCCACCCATTCGACCCAAATTTACAGGCACTCTAACAGAGCTCATACTTTCATCCGAACCGCCTACACTTCCTCCCATCGCAGCTGTTGCATCTCCCGCTGAATCTATAGACTCGTACCATCCTGATGGGCTACTCGATCCTGCTCTCTTGACCGGGCCAAGTAGATCTCAAAGCCCGGATAAACATGAGAGTGCCGAGACGATGTCGAGAGCGAGCTCTGAAAGCTTGTTGGACCACGTCGATTACTCGAGGCCGATTAGTGGGGTGAGTTTGACAATCATAGCCATGTTGAGGATAGCAAACTGATTTGCTTTTAGATCGTTTTCAAGAGAGTCGATACCCCAGCTACTTTTGACTCGGAAGAGAGGCGCGATAGCATGCCTATGTCTCCTGCAGTGCGAGCTTACCATGAACGATTGCTTGGAAATATCTCAAAAAAAATCTGAAATCATCGTTTGTCTAAGTATATTATCATAGTTCATTCCCTCTCTAACTAAGGCCTGCATCTATCTCGTTCTTTTGCTGCTCTTCGGCGTCTCTTCATTCATAGCACTACCTTGCTTTCTTTCCTTTGCTTTCAATTTGCTTTGCAACCTTTGACGATCTTACACACACATGCCACAGACACGCACTTGTTGAACTTGAAAGACTTGCCTCCATTCTTTAATTATATACCAGTAATTCAATCTGTATTCCCAAGACCACCCATGCCGATTCCCACTTATCCTGTACATGTCACAGTACTTGGAGCTGAAAGGCGGTACTCTCAACGGCAGTCGGCTTCAGCGGTGCTGCTCAGCAGCTCAACCCTGATTTCGACAGTATGATTAGTCACTAGTTTGGATCCGTTCGGAAATTCCACTTGCAAGAAGCGTATTTCCGCTTAGGCGTTATAGGTAAAGCATAGCAGTGCTCGGGAAGCGCCTGGAAGCGCGCAGTAATGGCATGCTGTAAAGGGTCGATATCGGGGTGCGGGAAGTCGGTCAATACGAGGTTTACGTTTTAAACGCCTGAGTAATTCTTCTGGGGTAGTCGGTATTGAGATGATATCTATGTATCTTGTCCCTCCAGCTGTGCATTTTATGGGGGGTAAGGCGGGGGAGTGATCTACGTCGCCTACGCCAATGGTTATGGCACTGACACTTATCATTTTGACAAGGACCTCCCCAGTCTAAGTTTCACTGATCCCATGACGGCGACTACTTACTGAAATGCCGTACTTCACGGGGACGACTATATGTAACGTGCTCACACCATAGACTCCAAGAGTTGTTCAAACCGGGCGCTTCGCCCTACTAGGCCGCCGCCCGCCTTAAAAAATAAACTACTAAATGAACGATTTGGTGAGTGGGAAGCCCGAAGGGAATCCCCGAAGCGGTCTGGTATAATTGTCGAAGGCATCGAGAACCAGTTCATATATACAGGGCACCAACTCGATACGGATCCTGTCAGTCCGACTCTTAACTCGCGGATTCCCGACTCTTGGAGTGACAGTGATCCCAAGTCCTGAATTTACCCATACAAAGAACGTAAAATTCGTCATTATTTAACATAGTAAAGGGTCATTTACAACAGGCGGTAACGAATTACTGAACGGTTCGTACGACAAGCGGTAGGTGCGGAAGACCGTCGTCAGAAACAGGAAGTAGAGTAGTCGCTACATTTGGCCTGATAGGAACATTAGAGATTCCAAATTCAAAACCGCAAACAAGTTCTGCGAGGATGACTTGTATTTGCATAAGCCTATGGAGAAGCCACCCATAGTGAGCGGAGAGTGAAAGATCGAAAGGAAAAACCAGACTCACGCAAAACGCCATCTAGAACATAGATTGATCATCAGCAAGTGTTTATTTCGGCATTGTGTCACGAGAGAACTTACCCAATGCAAGTAAAGGGACCGCTCAGGAATGAAAGTCTGCAAGGGGATGTATTGCGTTAGAGGAGCTGAATGAAACAAGAGGTATTACTCACACGTTCGCATAGGGTCCGAGGGCCATGCCTTGCATACCATTTTCCTTCTCAAGCCAGCGTTTGGGCGTGAAGTTGGCACCTTCAGGTCCCCATATAGTCGTCGACCTAAGAATAGGATATGAATATCGCTTGGGGGTGGATGGTAACATAATACAGACTTATTGTATGAAGAAACCATGCAATGTATCATTTGACCTTTGACCAATGGAAGTTGCGAAATCACAGTCCCGTCTTTCATCGTTATGGGTGTCGTCAGAGGAACAACTACGTCTTCGGTAGCCACACGGTCGATGATGGGGACACCAGGGTACATGCGCATAGTTTCCTTCATCGAGGTCAGCATGAAAAGAGGTTCACTTTGAGTAAACTCACCTTAAGATGAGCATTCAGATAAACTGCAGTCTCAACATCCGCCCGACTGAGTGTACCCCCGGATCGCTGACGTAGCTCAAGCAGCTCGGACCGCACCTGTTCCTGCCAGTCAGGATGCCTGGCCAGCTCATACAGCGCCCAACAGAGAAAGCCTCCCTGTCGGTGAGAATCAGACCACGGAGAATCGCTAATTATCTCGAGGGGCGTACCGTGGTTTCTTGTCCAGCAATCAAGAGTGACCTTGACTGATTGCAGAGGTCGATATCACGAAGCTTGCTCGACGCTTGAACCTGCGTGTTGATACCGACTTTAGGAAACCAATGAGTGGATCAATCATCGAAGAAAAGAATTTCTTTAGCTTACTCATCACACTAAGAAGATCTTTCCCTTTCTCTCCGATCCTTGAAGCTTCCATTTTCTGACCAACCAGGTCGTTCATGAGACGGCGACACTGGTCTCGGAAGCGGCGCAGTGAACGGCAAGATGAGGTGGGCAGGTAAAGAGCGAGTCTGACAGCGAACTGGGGCATGTATTCGATGATACTATCAGCCATGAGGGAAATCTGAGAGCGGTTTGAAGCAAGGGCACTGGGAAGTAGGCTTTTGAGCGTTAAAGGCCGTCAGTCTGAGTAAGGCACCTACAGTGCATTATATTGCGCTTGAACAAGATCACTTGTCTTTCCATTGTCCATAGCGTTCAGCTGATAACCAATAGCTCCTGTTACAAGAGCATTAGTTTCGCCAGCAACAACTTAATGGAAGTGAACGTACCCTGGCTGACCGTGTCCAAAGTGGCATTTTGCAAGAGGTTGTACATGTCAATAACGCCATCTGGGGAAGCGTGGGAGTCACAAGAGCTCCTCAAGCTTTCGATAACCTGAGAAGGAGTTATTCACAGGAATGTGTGGCTGAAAGTCGAACGACAGACCTTGCGAGAGATGTCTTGAAATAGAGGAACCAACTCCCGAACATGAGATGGGGCAAATGCCCTGTTCATTACACTACGTAGACGTCGATGCTCATCCTCTAACAGATTGTTCTTGTCAATTTCTGAGACCATCGAAGAACAAATCTACTCACCATCAACATGAAAGAGCCCTCCTTCTCCAGTCAACACCCATGCAATTCGTCGAAACGATGCACTTCGTACAAAAGTCGTCGCATTATCAAAAATATATTTTAAAGCCGCGTGATCAGAAACGAGAAGTCTTTTCTCCTATCAGTATGGACATTAGAAAGACGCTCTGATCCTCGTGAAACGCGGGGCTTACTCCTACACATCCATTGACGGGGTACACATCTCCGAACTGAGCTTGCCATTGATATTCGTAATCTCCATAATTTCGTGACAGATAAAGTTGAGGTAAGTTACCTGGTGGTGTTTATGGTAGATATTTAGCGAGAGATATTGCGAAAGATGGAACATCATACCGTATATGAAAGAAGAAGAATCGGGTCCAGGAAGGTGTCGCACCGTATTACGAAGACGGTTGCGAATGAAAGAAACTAATGCCAGCCCCGATAGAGCCGCTGCCCCGTACAAGGCAATGCCTGGAGATTCCAAGGGCGTCGCGAACAACTCTTGCAAAGGTAGACTCATCCTCAGAGCTGGTCAGACAGAAAGCAGAATGTGAGGCTTTGAGGGGCTGAATAGCAAGCGATAATGTCAGAGCGCGTTAATCTAGAAAACTAAAGGACACATGTGACTCAACACGTTTGATTTCCCAAAAAACAATCTGAGAATCTAGAAAGTTTCTAAACAAGAAACCGGTAGAACGTTGCTGTCACTTGAGAATGCGTTTTGTGGAAATTCCGATAACACTGGATATCTCTCGATACGGTAGTCCACGCCGGAGAGATAGAAAAGGAATTCCGGAGAGTGTAAGGAGACGCGTCGAAGATGAACGCGAACGTCGTCAGCGTTAGTGGGGGTACTGTGTAAAACTTGAGTTAGCCTCAATGGACCGTTCCCCGCTCGAGCGCGCGACTAGTCTCAGAGCTAGCGTTGATAGCACGGCAAGCAGCGAGTAAGAAGCAAATTTAAAGACGGGTCGCGTTAAGCGATGCGTGAATACAACGGGCATATGTCGTCCCGTATCCGCTCTCAATTTGCCATTTGCTCATCTGTGTTGACAAAAAACGGTTCGCTACAGCCGATGATATACAACTTGGACTCACTATGCTATAGGCTGAAAGATTGTGACCCTGGCTCGTTTTCATAGATTGAATAAAAAGAGAAAGTTGAATGATTTGGTTGGCGATATACGGAAATAAAAAGACAAAACGTAAGCTGACGATCCTCCTAATGGTAACCCAGGGTAGCCCACGTGACTCTGATCCACGTGGTTTGACCGGCTCGGTTCGTCCAAAGAACCCGGTTCAACATGGGTTGCTCTCTTAACCTGGTCGTTCTAGGTCGTTCCTCTCACAATTCCTCTCTTATAATTAGGTCCTCCACCTCAATACACAGATTAACACTGCCGACTGTAGCTTTGAGAGGCGCTGTATCATTCACTGGCTTCGGTTTTCGGTCTCCGTCGCGTACGCTTTTTGCAAAAAAACATCAACATCATAGCCATGTCCGACTCAGGCGACACTGTCCACACTTATCTCCGAAAGCACAGAAAACGTTTACAGTGATATGTATACCACAGCAGATCTATTTCCGATTGCCCAGTGACTGTATCTTGCCTCATGTTTGCTATAGACGACCGAATTCAGATTCAGCGCCCTACTTATCTTGCCTTATTCTCTCCTATTTCGCCGCTAAAGAGTGACAGAGTTGGTTTTCCTTTTGCTTCGCGCACTGCATAACCGCAACTGCCGAGTTTTTTGTTGCTTTTTGAAATTTCTGATGCGCCAGATCGGTGACTCAAAGATCCCTACTGAGTTGCCAACAGGTGCGTGTTCCGTGGTCCCTTTTCCCTGGATCGCAAAGAGAGGCAATATATTCTAAACGATTTTCCGTTTTCACAGCGTGTTCCACA
The DNA here is from genome assembly GCA_003987895.1 of Neonothopanus nambi. NCBI lineage: Eukaryota > Fungi > Basidiomycota > Agaricomycetes > Agaricales > Omphalotaceae > Neonothopanus > Neonothopanus nambi. Next base: position 1,524 of record RCHF01002837.1, on the reverse strand, counting down.
GCTTCATGATCCAGTTTACGATTTAGCTATCTCTTCTTATGCTGTTTCCAGTTAAAAACGGAGGCGGTTTTGAACCGTCCTTTTCCCTCATCTCGACTTGACTTGACCGTCACTGCTCAGTGCTGAGGATGAAGTACTCTTCTTTCACGCTTCCCGACTTCGCATCTAGCTGCGACTACAACTTACGCTTCAATAAATACCACAAGAGCGTATCACCTGAAACCAAGAAATGGTTCTTCAAACTCTCACCTGCTTCTCAGGCGGACTTGGCTATGTATGACGCACAGAGGTTTACCTTGCTTGCAGCGGTATGCTATCCTGATGCGGGGTATCCCCAACTACGTGTTTGCTCCGATTTCCTTGCGTACCTTTTCTACCTCGATAACCTCACGGATGACATGGACGACAAGAGTACGAGATCCGTAGCTGATCTCGTACTTAACTCTCTCAACGAACCCGAGACTTTCCAAACTCAATACCGTATTGGGAAGATGACCAGCGAGTAAGTATCGGTTTACGTTGACTTACATTTGTTATTCTACCTCGGGCTGCGGATATCGATTTGACCTTGTTCTTCTTCTCCATTAGTTATTTCAAGCGTATTATACAAACCTCCACTCTTGGTACTAAGAAGAGGTTCATCGATACAATGGACTCGTTCTTCAAGAGTGTCGACGATCAAGCGCGGGACCGGTTAGCGGGTCATATACCCGACCTTGAGTCATACATTGCTCTTCGTCGGGAGACCTCAGGATGTAAAACATGCTTCTCTTTAATCGAATGTAAGGCTACGAACATTTCTATCAAACCCGAGTACATACTAACTACCATCTTATCATTTCTTCCTTAGACGCCAACAATCTACACATCCCAGATGAAGTTATCTTCCATCCACACATCGAACAGATGGAAATAGCAGCTAACGACGTTATATCTTTCGCGAACGTAAGTACACACATACCATACACATCATAAACATGACTCAGATCACTGGCGTCGGCTGTATCGAAGTAACACTGATTTTCTCATTGTAGGACATCTTTTCTTACAACATCGAACAATCAAAGGGCGACACACACAACATGATCCCCGTTCTCATGCATGCAAATCCCGACATGGACTTCCTCGAGGCCGTGAACTTTGTACGAGATCTTACGATTAAAGCTATGAATCGGTTCAACGAGCTCCGGGATACTTTACCTTCCTGGGGACCAGAGATCGATAAGGRCGTGAAGGTGTATGTGAATGGGTTGGAGAACTGGATGGTAGGAATTCTTTTCTGGTCGTACGAGACTGAAAGGTACTTCGGGAAGACTGTAAGATCTGTAAAGGCGACGAAGATTGTTAATTTGTTACCATCTCGTGTAGCTGCCAGCGCATGAGTGGGTATTGCTATAGTAGTGACTCGTTACTAAGTAGATGAAGTTTACGACACCAATAATTTCTTCTTCTTTTCCCTTATGACTTGGTACGCCCCAGAAATTGTATGTAGTTCAATCAAAGTTCAATAGAATTCGAATGTAT
>RCHF01002820.1:0-38433 GCA_003987895.1 Neonothopanus nambi | reverse complement strand
CTTTGAACTCATTGTCAACTCAGGTGCCGACGTGAGTCATCCTGGCCCGGGAAGCTCGAATCCGTCTATCGCTTCTGTCGTGGCGTCTTGGGACAAGCGGGCATGTGAGTTCAGAGTGTTGTGTCGCCGATAGCCCGATGTAACTTTAGGGTGCAAAATTTACAGGTCAATACTGTGCAATCATCAAGTTGCAGAATTCGCGTCTGGAGATTCTAAAAGATATCCGAATGATGATTAGGGTCTGTGTTGTCACCCTCGTGGTTTCATGGGGAGCTTACTTCGACTTGACTGTGACAGGAGATGATTGCCATGTTCTCATCGAAGAATCAGCGTGATGGGAGAGGTATATTACCGAAGAGGATATTCTTCTTCCGTGATGGTGTCTCCGAGGGCGAGTTTGAGACTGTGCGCGAGCACGAGCTTAAGGAGATGCAAGGTTCGTACTGTTTTCACAATTTCTCTCGGATTGTGATACTCATTGACGACTTGTTTACAGAGGAACTTGAAATCATCTACCAGAGTGCGGGAGTTCCACACCGTCCCACAGTTACATTCATCATCGTTGGAAAGCGGCACCATTTCCGTTTCTTTCCTGACGATCAGCTAGATAGAAATCTCGCTGATCGAAGGACGGGTAACTGTCCGTCAGGATTTGTAGTCGACAAAGGTGCAGTTCGTAGTGTCGCCGTTGCCTGTATATCCTACTAATAACTTTTATGGCTCAATCCTCAGGCATAACCCACCCGGTGTATTATGACTTCTATTTACAGTCTCAGCCTGGCTTGAAAGGAAGTAAGTAACAAAGGACCTACTTTCGTGTGGCCACAACCTCACCGATACTATACTTAGCGAGCATACCTGGGCATTATACCATTCTCCACGATGATAACTTACAGTATAATCTTGATCGGTGTGTGGATTTCCTGTCTTTCATGGTCCTTTCTGATGTCGCCTCTAAAGTCTTCAGCAATTAGCGTACATGTCCCTTAGTTGAATTTCTGGCCTTATTCTCACCGTTTCATTAAAGGTATTCACTCTGCCATTGCTATTCTCGAGCCACAAAAGCGGTCAAAATTCCGGCACCAGTTTATTGTGAGGTTTCTGAGTTAAAGCTCATCTACTTGTTATCTAACTCGCGGTTTTGTCGCCCGTTTCAGATGCTGACGTGCGTTCTTGTACAGTTGTCATGCCTTCTTTCACTGACACTGACGTTAGCTCGTTTGCCGCCGCGCAAAGTTCCACTATCATCCTGACGTACAGTACAGCGATGACATGTCGACAGTTTCTGGAGAGAGTTCTCATTTCGATTTCTTCGCGAACCATTTCAATCCTGTTCAGCGGTCTGTCATGGGAAGAATGTATTTTGTGTAGATTGTATTTTCTTTCGTTTGGTGGTTTCAATGATATCTCACGATGTACTAAGTCCGTGTATCTATTCTTTGTTTTTGATTATCTAGTACTATGTACTTTTAGCTCTGTGTAAATGTAACGTCGAGATTTGAGAACTCAAGTTAAAAAGAGTGAATCGGTGAGAATGGAAGGTTTGTTGTATCGCGTTTGTCAGTTTCATTCTGCCGAGCCGTGTCTGTCACCGCTCTCCTGTGAACCTCCGTGAACGCGCAGCTGCTGGCACAGCAATCTCTCTTCCTCAGCTTCAGGTCAATACTTCTACCTACGAACAAGCGGTTTATTTTGTAAAATAGCTCCTGAGGAACAAACATGGCGAGCAAAGGCTGGTTAAATCTCGAATCTGCAGGTATTGGGCTACCTGAGACACAATTCTTCGAGGGAGATTCTGCGTTCAAATTTCTTGGATTGTCAAGGACAACAAGGTTGTATGGGTTCGTGGGCTGGTGAGTTCTGCTCTGCTTATGAGTAGGCTGTCGGGCTTGCTCCTCCGGGAGATGTCGCCCAGTACTGACCAGCTCTCACTTTCCACAGTCTGGCAGTCGGTTTTGTCCTTAGTTTGTTGGGGTCTATAGTGCTGTTCTTGGGTCAACTCACCATCTTTGCGCGTATGTCCGCGTTATACCGTGGTTTGAGTGATCAACTGACTGTGGCGTCCCAGTCCTGTATGTTATGGGTACAATCACGTCCTTGGTCGGGACTGGCTTCTTGATTGGAGTACGTCCTTGTTGGATTTTCGTCACTGGCGTAAAAGTTCTAACCAATTTGGGCTTTACTAGTTCATGAGCCAACTGAAGCTTGTGCGTTGAGTTCTTCACCACAAAGCAATGGCTGACTCATGTCTGTTTCAGATGTTCAAACCTGTACGAGTAATCGCAACAATCGTATTCCTCGCCTCGATAGGTCTTGTCTTCGTGGGCGCATTCGTTCTCGGTAATGAGGTACGTGGTGTGGTGTGATTTCGCTCGTCCTCGTCTGTGATCTCACGATTTGTTCTTCATAGATTCTCTGCCTGAGTACGTCTTCCTCAATCTCAAACTTTCGCAATCGTCGCTCACACGCTACTTTTTGCCAAACTTTAGTATTCGTTATCATTGAATACCTTGCATACACGTGGTACTCACTTTCGTACATCCCCTACGCACGCACCGCAGTCCTCAAAGCCATTGGCATGGCATAAGCTAAAGGAAGAAGACTCGAGACTCGATCACTTACAGCGGCGTTTCGAAGTTGTGATTTTATAACTCGTATCATAGTAATTATGACTGGCTTTCCTATCGTTTTTCTCAAGAAAATCCATGTTCCCGGCTTCTGTACAATAACTTAATTTGGGGGATTCTTGCATGCTCATCTATATATTGGCGGGATTCCGGCGGGATTCGTAACGAACTATAGAATGCATTGTAGGTAAGCAGAGAGATATGTTGCGGGATGTACAGCAATGCATTTCATAGCTTGGATCGTTTCCGTGACTCTTGATTGCAACAGATATAATACATAGATACTATACATAAGCATTGATTGCGTTTCTTCCAACGCGCTAAGTGTGAGCTTGGGCTATTTACAGCCGAGCGGGTCTGCAGTCCAGATCATCTGAGTATTTAGCTGTCACCTTAGACGAGGTCGAGTTGGCAAATAGAAGTCATCTGGAATATTTACCCTCTAAAGTTATTCTTCTTCTCTCGTAGAGCATCCATGATCGCACTTCGCGGTGCATCAGCACCAGCACCAGAGGCATCCCTGAACAGCACGTATGTTATACTGACGCGAATAGCACTGGCGAAACTTACATGACCGTCGGAACAGACAAACGCATGAACACATTCCATTCCTTCTCGTCACCTATAGTGGTGCGCCCAGTGGTGACCATTTCACTTCTTGCCAGGTCCTCGAGCTTTGCGATAGCCTTGTTCTCGGGTTCGATCGACTTTCCGAACGCAGCATTTCCAGCTGTGTATTCATGACCGTTGTACACATAGGTACTGTCTGGAAGAGTACCTAGGTATGTAAGTGCGGCGTCCATTTCTTCACCAGTACCTTCGAAAAAACGGCCGCATCCCCCAAGGAATAGCGTGTCACCAGTGAATACGCCCCCAGGGTGCGTCTTGTTGATAGCATCCGTGACGTAGTAGCAAACGGAGTCTTGAGTGTGGCACGGAGTGGCTAGACACCTACAAATACATAGGGTTGAGGTCGACGGAATATTCGGCTCGAAGACGACGGAGATACATACCGAATGTGAATATTATCACCAAACGTGAATTCATCTTTGTCTTTCACGAGTTTGGTTAAGGCGGGTATCTTGTCGCTACCGCCATAAATGGGAGCATCAGGGAACTTGGATGCCTGAGACACCAGTGTAGCTCAATTCTGCAAAGTACAGGAACAGAGGTTACACACAAAATCCTGTTTTCAGAGTGATGAACACTTGGAACACTAGCTGTAATAGCAAGCACGGACCTTGTTTCCACCACTATGATCAAAATGGTGGTGTGTAGTAATAGCAGCGATGAGTTGGACGCCTGGAACGATGGAACGATGGATGAGTAATACATTCGTAGCCGTCGAGAACCCAAGAAACTACCTAGTCTGTCAGCCGCAGCGGTTACTTTACCAACGTCGAAGGGATCAATTGCAGCAGCCTTCTTAGAAGGCTCGTCAACAAGGAGATATGCATAATTATCCTCGCGAACAGGAACTGGTATGATCTGCATAGTACGCTTGATGGACGAAGTCGAGAGTCGAAATCTTTGCATACGTGACCGTGTGAAATACACGGTCTAATACATATACCATCACGTGACTGATAATTACTCGACTCGGAGACATAACCACAGCCACGATGGAGAGTTGCAGTACATAGATCCATATCCTGTTTGATTTTGATGCCCCTCCTCCTTTTTCTTCTTCGGCCATCTTCTTTTCAACTCCTTGCTTTGTGCTGGCCACATCGCTGCAATGGTTCTGCTAGGAATCGCTTATGTTCATGATAATCGATTACCTACAACTTCGGCTCCTACCGTTTCCGCTTTCCCGCTCGTAAGTAACAGCCAATATCATGCTAAATGTAACTGAGGCTTATACTACATAGAAGGCCGTTCGCAACAGAGGCTTGCGCCAGCGATATCCTGGTGTTAGGGGTACCAAGAGCCTGAAGCGCCATCCTGGTCACGGTCATGGTGGCGGTGCAGACTCGGACTCGGGCTCGGGCTCGGAATCCGGGGATGAAGACACACAGGGTGTTGGCAATAGTGGACTCGGAGGCTCTTCTGACAGCTCTACTAGTATCAGCACTTCTGATACTGATAGTAGCACCGACACCAGTCCCGCTGAGACCGGCAGCGCGGATACAAGCAGTGGTTTAACATCCTCAGGTCCTTCTGAAACACAAACGCTTTCATCTTACACAGACTCCTCTACAACGGACTCCTCTCCATCGATGACTTCGTTGCCCGTTTCCACTAGTGCCTCTAGTAGCTCGTCCAGCACGCTTACAAGCACTCTCTCGGTACCCGACTCAGCAACTACATCTTCCTCTGTTAAGGCTACCTCTTCCAAGCCTAATGCCGGAGCCATCGCAGGGGGAGTCATAGGTGGAGCAGTCTTACTTGCGCTCATCGCGCTCGGTTTGATGATCTACCTCCGTCGTCGGAGACACATCCATACAGCTCCGTCAGCCGAATTCCTTGCTGTGACTCCAGGCCCGATGCCCCATTTTGCACGGACGGACTCACGCAGCTCATCAGCCTCCCTGGTGCGCGACTCGTTGCCTCCCCCGTTTACGCCAGGTAGCTACACTGGTGCATATCCTTTCCCTGAGAAGGTACCTACTCAACCGCCTTACGGACCCTGAAATTAAGTTGATTGGTGCAGACATCCAACCTGGGGATTTAAGTCTGGATGTCGGTCTGGATGTCGGTTTTGTATGTTATGCTGCTCATAATTTATGTGTATGCTGGTACTGCCCACACTTGCTGCTACGGTCTGGGTTAATGTCGATTGTGTATTTTATTCTAGTACATAGTCGTTATGCTGAGCTGTGTGATATGGATGGATGTCCTTAAATCTGATCTGCTACCAGCGCTACCAATGCACCAATCAGCGATATATTCTAGATGCACTGCTTCTACACATCTGTTGTAAGTATTTCTATTACTTCCCATATCGCAATATGCTCGCCTCCTATGTACGTAACGGACGATCCTGAAGTCCGTGTTCTCAGGCGCCTTAAGTGATACCATCACAAATCTCCGTCAACCCCGCACGATAGATAGGCAGCCTCATAGCAGAACTCCGTCAAAGTTTGGTATCAAGGTTGTCGCATCAGCTGGCACCGGCAGCGGATAGCATTCAGAGCATAAGTTATGTACATACGGACATGAAAGGAAGGAAATAACATCAGTCATCCGAGACTGGCGGCTGATGGATGCTCTAGCTACATACATATATATGTATTGTATTGATCACTATAGTACACATCGCTCCACTAGTCACCAGCTAATCACTCAAGATGGCTTGAACGACGTTTGCGACCCTCAGTTGTCGCAGGTCAGTGTAGGTCTTAGATGGAATCATCAGTCGCCATAGTTACCGTACGGATGGATGGAAAGTACTGACCTGACCACAACCCACGAATATGATGGGTTGCCCGGTAACATAAGTCATCGACAACGCTGCCCCAACCTATAAGAAACATACAAAATGTCAGCTAAGGGAAACGAAAGGAAGCAAAATGAATACGATCACGATCGGTGACAGGCAGTACCTGACAATGATCGATCGATCGGCATGACAAATCATGAAGAACAGCTTTGACATCTGAAGCCTGAAGTAACATAACTCACCTTGTCATCTACTGTGTCCCATTTTGTCACGAGCATACCATCGATACCTCTCTCCTTCCCAGATCCAGAGCCAGAAGAGAAGTCCCGCAACGCACGATCGAATTTGGTTAGCTGATCAACTGCCTCGTTTCCAACGAGAGCCTCCCCGACGAAAATGATCTTGTCTGGGTTATTGACTGCTACGAGCTATGTAAGGAAGTCATATCAGCAGCGCGGAAGAAACCTCAATTTACGGTGGATACTTGCCTTGGCTAATGCACGCATCAAAGGCTAGAACATGAAGCATTGGGCTATCAGTAGCTCGAACAGAGGCCTGGATTCATATACGCACCTCGTTGTCCTGCATTCGACCAGCAGTGTCAATCAGAACAACGTCAAAGTCCCTCTCCCTGGCTAAATTGCGATTCAGTCTCATTAAACAGATCACGGGAAACTCAGAAGCTCTCACCAAACGAGATAGCTTCCTTGGCAATGGCGGCGGCATCTTTTCCATAGCCTCGCTCAAAAAGCTCGACCCGACCTTTACTATCTGTGGCGCCGTTGACGCCAAGCATACTAAGATTGCGCACGTGCACACGCAACTGCTCAACAGCACCGCTTCGGAACGTGTCGCAAGCAGCGATGAGAACCCTCAGCCCATTTTGGATGAGCCAGAAGCAGACCTTGGATAGATTTGTACTTTTGCCCACGCCGTTGACACCAACAAATGTAATTGTATATGGCATGCGTTGCTGTGTCGAGGGAAGCGGGGAAGAAAGTTTTGTTCGTATAGATAGTAGAAGGTCGGTCGATGTTTTTGGTGTTAAAATCCGAGTAAGGGATGTTGACAATGCGAGGCGAACAGCTGTATTCGTACCTAAGCAAAGTGTCAGCAAGACGTGTGGTGAAGGTAGGTATCCTGTGAACATACTTTGGAATCCGCCAACTTTCTTACCAACCAGACTTTCTCCCACTCCCTCACATACTTTATCTGCAATCTCCTTTGCTACATTCTTTTTCATCAAATGCTGCTTCATCCCTTCTAAAACTGGTTTTAGATCCTGCTCTGTTAAGACCTTTGACCCCGTAAGTCTGGCAAAAAGTGACCCTAGAGGGCCCAGTGAAGCGGATGTCGATTTGGTATCGTTTGCTTTGAGAGCCTTAGAGATGACGCTCTCGGTCTCATCACTGTCGGCGAATTCCCAGTCCTTGACTTCGTATAGCCCATCACGCGTACGTGTCCCCATAGAGGCTTGGTCAACGAGGGACTGCAAATCTTGGGTGTTGACATCGTTAGGGTCGAACTTGTCCATACTATAGTCAAGCGAGGCCATGTCGTCCTCAGTGGGTGCTTCATCACCCCACTTACGCGCGGCCTTAGTCTTCGTTTTGCGTTTGGAGGGTGCCTCGGAACTGCGAGAGTCGTTAGGGGTAGATTCTTGGGAATTATGTTAAGGGCGTACTCGGATGTATGGACGCTGTCTCTGCCACTCCCAGCATCCGACCTCCCACCCCTCCCACCCCGCCTCCCTCCACGCCCGCGCAGGCGGTTTTTTAGGGCTTGGACGTTTCGAGCAATTTGCTGCTCGTCCAACGCAGTATCGGACGACTGGGACGGAACTATTGAAGAATGTCTCAAAGATGGTATTAAAAGTACACTCTGGACTGGTGACATTACCTGTGCTTGGATCGTCCAGAGGTGGAGAGGGTTCCACCACAGGCTGAGATCGTGCAGGAGCTCGTAACCGAGATCTGCGTTCCTATGGAGCGAATTGATGAGATATTCACTGTGAGGTAGCAGAAATTTGTACGGACCAGAGCAGCCTTGTCTTCCAGTTCTTGAAGCAATTTGTCAAAAATTTTATCCCAGCCGTCAAAGGCAGTAGAGAAATTCCAAGATGCAAGTGTCTCGGCTGCCGCAGCTTTACCGCTATTGACAGCATGAAGAGAGGCCACAAATGTTGCAATGATCGGCTGAAATAGCTTCACAAAGAGCGTCTTGAGTGCTGCCAGCAGCTCGTCTACATATGTCAGTTGCAATATCCGCTGGTATGCAACCTGGATAATTTATTTAAGCGTCCAAAATAGTCTCATGATGGAAGTAAACTCACCACAAAAATGAGTTCCAAATCATTTACAAAAGTCCACCTGACAGCATAACCATCTTTATCATATTTCTCGTCTGTTGTCCTACCCTCAATGAGGGCTTCTCTAATGAGAGAATTTACAGGAGATGCAGAAGAGGACGCGATTTGAGAAGTTTCTGGAGTGAACGACCGAGACCATAGAACAATCCCGCCTACGACATTTGTCAACTAAATAAAGAGATTGGGCATCATAAGAAGGACCTTTATGAGATATTGAGCAGTGGTCAAGCATTGCTAGTTGAAGTCAAGAAAACTGAGGAACCGGGCTTGGGACCCGGGCGGCGCGGTTGGTGCAACGTGACATAAAGTCACAGGTGTAATAAATGTGACATAGTGTGACAGCGACTCTTGCACGGCCTTGAGCAACAGATGTAAACAAGTCTATTACACTCAACTTCCACAATGAGTGCCCTCGCAGCGTCAGTAATTTATTCTATTTTTTTTTATCATACATTTTAACGATTAAATTAGGCTTCTACCTCAACCAATACATGCACCTGTCGAGGAGGAAGAAGACATCGTGACCCATGTTACACCGAATGCTCCTTCTCAGCAAGTAATTTCACGGTTCTCCATTCCTCCCTATGGTCAAAGGCAAGAATGGAAGCCGACAAAGCAGGAGGACTACGGTGCGAATGGCAGCTAGTTATAATTTTACTACAAAGCTCACACTCTTCTCAGGTGATGGTGGTGCTTATCCTGAGTGTCATATAGCTCAGTATCCTTTGGAGATGGGGAGGAAGAAGGTGCGCCATGTTTCTACTTGATTACCAATGGTCAACCAATTGTTTGTTAGGCTTCATCTGGAAATACTTTAGCCTTGCAAGTTGATAGTGAAGGAAACGTTCGTTACGACGCCATTGCACACCAGGGCCAACGACCGGACAAGATTGTTCAATCTCAGTTCAAAGATCTTGTGCCTCTCCTCCACCGTAAAGACCTCGATGACGCTGCACGGAATATGGATCGTCCCTCAGAGGAAGAAGTTCAAGCCACCGCCGACAAGACCCGTGCTGCCCTCGAGAAACTTGTAAACGGTAAAATCAAAGCTGCACAACCCAAAAATGTTCCGGACAGCCAGGGCAAGACGTCATTCATTCGTTACACACCGGGGCAGCAGAACGGAGATGGTCTGAAGCAGAGGATTATTAAGATGTCGGAGGTTGTTGAAGATCCACTTGAACCGCCGCGGTTCAAACATAAAAAGATTCCTAGGGGGCCTCCCAGTCCACCTCCTCCCGTGCTTCGTAGCCCTCCCCGAAAGGCGACAGCGGCTGAACAAAAGGAATGGATGATTCCACCTTGTATTTCCAATTGGAAGAACAACAAGGGTTTCACTATCCCTTTAGACAAGCGGTTGGCTGCTGATGGGCGAGGTCTTCAAGATGTAAGTTTATATAATTATACGCTCTCATATGTTTACTGAGTAAGCTATTGCAATTCAGGTTCACATCAACGACAACTTTGCGAAGTTCTCTGAAGCTTTATTTGTCGCCGACCGACATGCCCGAGAAGAAGTTCGTCAACGGTCACTGATGCAACAAAAGCTGGCGCAGAAGGAGAAAGCCGCAAAAGAGGAGAACCTCCGTATGTTGGCTCAACGTGCTCGCGAGGAACGTGGAGGTGTAGCACCAAAACCCACCGCCGCCTCGCAAGCTGCCATGAAATCTACCTTGGCGGACTATGGCAGCGACAGTGGCAGTGGCTCCGAATCCGAAGATAGTGCAGAGGACGAGGATGCTAAACGAATCCGTGACGAGATGAGGCAGGAGAAGAGGCGAGAACGGGAGCGAGAGATGCGTATGAACAATATGGGTGCAGAACAGCGTGCCAAGCAGCTCGCCCGGCAACAGAATCGGGACATCTCAGAAAAGGTTGCCCTTGGACTTGCAAAGCCGACGCTTTCGAAGGAGTCTATGCTGGACTCGCGATTGTTCAATCAGGAGTCGTTGTCTGGGAGCTTTGCTGATGAGGAGTCGTATAACTTATACGACCGACCTTTGTTCCATGGATCGACGGCTGCTGCTGCTATTTATAAGGCTCGTGGTAACATCTCGGAAGGGAATGAAGAATCGTTCGGTGGTGGGACAGATGAAGGTATTGGCAAGGCGTTGGATAATGACAGGTTCAGCCTCGGTCGACCGAAGGTCGGATTCGAGGGTGCCGATGAGCAAGAGGTTCGGGAAGGTCCTGTGCAGTTCGAGAAGGATACTGCAGATGTATTCGGTGTCAACCAGTTCCTTTCCGAAGCCAGCACAGGGAAGAAGAGGGGTCTTGACGCTGGGGGGTGAGCAACGTTCATTCATTCTTGGCTTGACTGTAACTGACTCTGATCTTGCCTACAGTGAGAACTCGCGGAAGAGACGACAGCTCGATAAAGCGGACGAAGATTGATTCGTTTCGCCTTTTTTATTCTCTGGGCTATCGTATCGCTCTTTTATATCACATATTTGTATTCACTTTACATGTATCACTGTATTGATCACGCCTGACTGGCCCCCCGGGACTATCATTTAATAACACAAGTCGGGTTTGACTTCAGCTGCCCAGAATTTAGAGGATACTCCCAGAAATAGTAAAGACAGAATCAACTCGGTCTGATGTCCTAGACTCGAGTTGGGGCCCCAATTTTGCATCGTTACTCTTAGGCAGAACGGCTGAAGCTCCTATCTCCTGCGCCGCAGTGTAAGTTCTAAGTACGAGCAGTGATTTAGTCAAATCACTCGTGAGTCGGGATGTTTATCAGCTGTTCGGAACCCCTCGTGAAGAAATTTGGTTCCTAGTACACCTTGAACAGAAAAATGTACGTGCCCCGTGTGGACAATTATACGATGGGCCAGTAAAAGTCGTGCTAGGTCAATCAACTCGAATAGACGAAACGAAACCCAAGTATATACATTTTAATACACAAGACAAGATAACGGACTAGACATCAAAGCAGCAGCGATCATAACAGCGATCATAACAGCAGTCATAAGAAAAAAAATTTTTTTACAGATTCGACATGATAATTCAAGCACTAATAGGAAGAGGTGAAACTTTTCGACGTAAAGATTCTTGAATGTCCGAGATCGTTCTCGCAATATCGAGCGTCGGGGGACCACCGGGAACAGGAATGGCGAGGCGTTGCTTTGTCGTGTTCAGCGACACCTGGACGTTTGGAATGACTCGAGGGATGAAGTCGGTGATGAGCTTGTCCTGAGAGTTCGGTATATAATGAGAAAACACATGTTTAGCGGTGACAGAGAATCACATACCTCAGGGTGTAGAATGGCGACTGATCGTTGCAGCCACCACAACGATGTCTTGAAAGACTCATCAGTAGGCGAAAGCTCCCCGATGATAGCAGATAACTAGAATACAAAAATCAGCAAAAGAAAATTAAACTTCAGAAGCCATAAAAACGTACTCGATGAACAAGAGTCAAAATGACAGCTTGCGAGACAAGGGCTTTCCCGTTCAGAGGCATAATGAGCTCTGGATTTGTACGCGAAAGCAACTCCCGTAACTTCGCCGTGTCCTGGGTGTGAAGTATACCAAGATACGTCTCGTCCCACTGCTCAGGAGGAATAGAAGGAGAACGCTCGGGCTGAGGGTGAGCGGCAGGAGGAGGAAGCACGGGATGAGAAGCCTGTGGTGCGGCGAGAGTGGGAGCGAACCAGTGCTGCTGCATGGGTTGTGGCCCAAAGTGCGCTTGACTTGCCAAGTTATAACTCGACGGAGAAATCTGAGAGGAAAGTTGAGATGAAGTAGGCGGCAAGTTAGTCGTGACGTTGGGCTGCCTTAGGTGAGGCTGATTCATGGTATTCTGAGGCATGTTTGAACTTGGCGACGAGTTATGTGGTTGGGGTTGTTGAATGTGATGGAGAGTAGAGCCAGTCTGGCTCATGCTCAGGAACTTCACTTGATCTGATAGTGTCCTGACAGTACGTTCCAGCTCCCGAATGGAGTTCTAGAATTAATGAGAATTAAAGTAGTCTTGAAAAACAATTATCTTCCTTACCTCTTGAGTCCTGAGCGCATCGCTCTGCCAACCGGTCAACTCACTCTTGAACGAGTGCATCTCACTACGAATCTCGCGGAGAAGTTCCTGATGCATTGCAGAAGACTGTTGGGAATAGACAGGAATCAAGGTCTTGTTGACTGCCTCCTTGACATGTCGTTCAATCAATGGAGTGAGATTGGTCGACAAGATATGAGAGAAATGCCCCGAAATGTCCGATCGCAATAACAGCTTCTCCAGCTCGACGGGGAGACTCTATTGAAAGCGACCATTAGAACAGTTAATAGAACAGAAAAGATCAAACGACCACATGCCTGACTGATGAAATCAACCAACCCTCTTCCAACCTGATCGTTCAAAGCCGCCTTAACCTCGTTCTTGGTAATATTCTCCAACGACGGCAACACAGAATTCTGAACTTCGCTCTTCACGGCTGCTTCCACCACCCGCGTAGTATTCCTCGTCAACTCAGTAGAGATGAGCTTCAGTATCTTTTCCTGGCGAGCAAAGTCCTCCGCCTGTTCATGCGCACGAGCCTCTTCCAGTCGTTGGTCTATACACAACGTTCATTCAACCGTCGCGATCACATACACGACGTTAAAAACACTCACGTTGCTTGTCCATTTCCTTCCCTAACAATCGGCCAATCCTAGTATGGAGGTTCTCTTCAGTCTTCCTTATCTCCTTGGTAAGCGCTTGACCAAGTACAGATTCATTGATGATTCCACTGTCAGCTGACTTTGAATTCTTCTCAAAGTTAACATTCTTCCCCTTTCCTTTCCCTTTCGTCTCCTGACGACCCTCATCACGAGTAATGTCCGCCTCGATCTCTTCCGAAGGAGGTGTCCTCAGACGAGCAGGAACCTGATGTTGCTGCTGCACCTGAGACGAACCAGGCGCATTCTGTTGTTGTTGATGAGGTCCTCGCGCCCTAGTAGACTCCGACGACACGGGGGGTTGAGAAGAGGAAGATTGTGGTTGATGCTGGGACATCTGATTTTGCGGCAGTGCATGGGTAGGATATTTAGCTTGAGTAGAAGTCACAGCAGCGTCGAACCATTCCTTCCTAATAAGGATTTGATCAACGCCACTCGAATGCACCGAGAACGCGACCAAGGCAAGTTCGCCTGGAGGCACCTTGGCCGCTACACACGCGGCATACGCTTCGTCGCCATTCGGATCCGCATCAGCCGTAAGGATGACAAAGTGGATGGTAGATTTTGGTCCTGCAAATTCAATAACCTGCTCGAAATAACCCCTGATAGCTTCCTCCCCACTTGCGTTGACTGATGTCTCGAGGTTGATCCTGAGAGCAATCATACTCTCCCTCCGACAATTGGCTACCCAAAGCGTCTGAATTCGTGAATCGTAACTGACGTGCCCGAACATATCCGGGTCTTCTTGGGAGCCATTGACAAACTTGACTGTAGACAGAACGGTTTTCGTAGTCATCGAAAGTAACTGGAAGATAGTCCCGTTTTTCCGTCCAACGACAATACCCCCTTCAACAAAAGTCAACGAGGAAGGAACGTCTTCCCCGCGAACTTTGTGAGTAGAGTACGGGAGTTGGTCTTGGATGTTCCAAATCGTAAGCGTAGAATCCATAGAAATAGTCGCAAGCGCATAATGTAAAATATCAAAATCGAACGCAACAAGTGTCTATACACACATTCACATTCAGTCAGCCCTCTGCTTTTGTACAGACGCAACAGAACAATTAAATATACTCACCGAAGAAACAGGGAAAACCTGCCCAATATGAACAAGATCAGATTGCGGAAGAATCTGTCCGCGTAACGCCGGCGCATTAGCCAGGTCAATCAAGTAAATCTGAGTTTCAGAAGCAACGGCTAGCGTATCCGGCTCCTTTGGGTGCCATTTGACCGACTGGAGAGCTTCTTGATTGTTTGCAGGTGCGATGCACAGCAGCAACTGCCCACTAGGGTACGAAATACGAAATACGAAATTGTTTTTTT
The DNA here is from genome assembly GCA_003987895.1 of Neonothopanus nambi. NCBI lineage: Eukaryota > Fungi > Basidiomycota > Agaricomycetes > Agaricales > Omphalotaceae > Neonothopanus > Neonothopanus nambi. The sequence goes on along the minus strand of RCHF01002820.1, from coordinate 24,077 downwards.
TTTAAGAAATGAATAAACGGATCGATAGCAGGAGTAAACTTACGGGACATCATCAGTGATGACCTCTGGTAACTCCCACACAACAAACCCTCCATCCGAAGTGACTCCAGCGAGTCTATTCCCATAAACAGCCATATCAGTGACACTCGCTCCAGGCGGAAATACAGAAGGTAGTTGGAGAAGGGTACGGTCTCCGCTGGACCTAGAAATCACACGAATTCGACCTGAGGAAAAAATTAATCAACACATCAAAATAGAGAAATATTGTACTCGACTCGAAACCTACCTCTTGTCATAGCATAAGCAACCCAATGAGTAGCACCAATCGTAGTACCAGGAAGAAAAACAGAGTCTTGTCTAACAAGCGCAATAGCCGTAGACTTGACAGAATCATGAGGAGCCTGAATTTCCTCCAACGGTCTCGAAACGTCGAACACGATATTTTGCGCTTGAGGACTACGAAACGAAGCCGCACAACAAAACAAAACAAAAACAAAAACAAAACCGAAAACCAATGAGCCAAAAATATTGACRCCAYACAACTAARATACATACCTGGGACTGTTCATGTTCTTATTAAACTTGCCTTTTCCTCTCAAACTCCCCCTCGTACCCGGACCCGGTGAACTCTCCTTATCTTTTCGATGGTTATTATTATTGTTTCCCGACGACCCTTGCTGGCTAGCAGGAGACTCCACCACCCTCGCACGCTGCGCCTGTAGTTTCGGAGGCGAAGCACGAGGAGAAGCTGTCCTGTTAGGCACTCCAGTAGGCTTAGGCGGAAGTGGTGGCGGTGGCACTCGACTCTGAACCTGTTCAGAAGGTGCGGGTGCATATTCACCGTAAGGATCATACAAAGCTGTTGTTTGCGACGCAGGAGGAGGTTGTATCACTTGTGACCTAGTCTCCAACAAGTTGTCTACAGATTGACGTTTAGGATCAGGAGCGGGAACAGTCATCCAACCAGAACCAGAACCAGAATCTTCATTCCCGCTTGAAACACTCGAAGGCTGCGCTGGAACCTGTTTCTTCTTGCCAGGTCCAGACGAAGACAAGGCATCGAAAGGAGAAACGAAATCGAACATGGATTTACGTGGGGATGGGGGTTGGTTCTGTTGTTGTTGGGAAGTGGATGGGGGGAGAGGTTGTTGGTAGGATTGTTGTTGCATAGACGACTGGGGAACCTGTGGGCCTCGAGCAAGTTCAATCGCTGGGTCGTGCTGTCCGTACGGTCGGTATTCACTCTCGTGTTGGTTAGAAACGTATGGTGGCGTCGACGAAGGATCGGATCCGGGACCGGGATTTCGTTGAGAATCAGAATAGTTGGATCTTGAATGTTGTCTGGTTTAAAAAAGAAGAAATAGAATGTTTAATGATGTAACCAAAAACAAAAGAGAGATATATGGATGGAAAAAAAGGAAAGAGTCGCGTAGTGAGTGAGTCAATCAGAGGTTCATGCTACAACCTCGCGCGGGGTCTGCTGCATACTGAATGGGGACGCTCATGCTACTGGCGCTCACAACGATAATATGCGACGAATCGATCGGCTGGAGACGAAAACGAAAACGGAGAATAGAAAAAAAAGCTCACCCCATCAACGTCTCCAACAAAATCTTCCCCTGCGTCTCGCTATGCGTAGGTGAAGTCCCAGACCTATGTAAAGACCCTGGCGGGGTAGGAATTTGCTGTTGTTGAGGTCCAGCTCCTCCACTAACAACGGTACTGCTAACAGAAGCAGAAGCACCCCCAAGTAGAGATAATAAAGCAGATTGTCTGTCCGCAGCAGAAGAAGTAGCAGTAGAAATAGATGACGGTTCGTCTGAAATCGACATGACAGGTGTATTGGGCATAGAATTAGACTCGTACTCGTCATTAGACTGGCTATGCGTGGAGTGTTGGTGGCCATGGTCTGAAGGCGAAGACGAGCTTAATTGTTGAAAAAGAGAGTCAATCTGATTCGGAGGAGATACATTATGAGGATGAGGATGAGGATTATGTGTTATCGAACTTGGGTATTGCTGAGATTGAGACGACTGGATTGGAGGCGTCGAGCCGCGAGAGAAGAGATCGTGAATGGTGACGTTCTGACGGTTATCCATCGCAGTCGGCCTCAGCCTAAGAAGATGAGAGTACGGGAGATAATGTTTCTCGAGAACCCAATTTTTACCCTCTGCGACAATCAACAACACGCTGATACCACGAGGCTGTCGCGGCTATTACCGGATCATCAACATTTTTTTATTTGGGAAATCGTGAGTGCAGGCCCAATCTTTTTAAAATGATGGATGTATTCCGCTGTTAGGATAAGTGAGAGGAGTAGGATTGTATAGAGAGGTGTTCAGTGCTTCCGGTATCATCAGGTAGAATTAGTAGCTCGTGTATAGTAGCCAGAATGGCAAGTACTGCAAGGAATCGAGGCTCAGATATAACACCTAGGTATGATTGGTTCCAGCACTGGTATCAAGACACTAGTTTGCGGCTGCCCACTCAGTGTCAGGCATGCAAGCGAAACCCTGGTCATAAGACTCGACACGCCGTCTGCATAGGTGAATTTGAGTAATGAGCAAATGCCCCCAGGATCCGTACATTCGACACCGGCTTTTGTTATTGCTAGGCTAGGCTTAATTGAAGATGGGCACCCCAGATACGCCTGAGATATCTTGGGTAACAAACGGCTCCAGTTCAAGGACATGTGTGTGTCGATTTGACTCGTAATCAGCAACATTCTCGGTGGTGTCAGCCTCATGTATAATGCCCTGGTGAGAATAACCCTGGAAAGGTTCGTGGATCAAAAGGTGTTGGGTGTTTCCTGAGTTGTGCATCAGAATACGCAAAGGGAGACTTACCCTGGCCATTCAAATTTGATTCGTCTTCGTCCAGACCTTGGTCGTCGGAAGATAAGGCTGAGGTCATAATGACCCTGGTTCATATAAAGACTTGAGGACGTACGTACCACCCTCTCACGTCTGGTTCGAGGATATACACTCGATCGAGGTTACGGAATTTCACGAGGTGGTCTTGTTGGATGGGGAGCATCTATACGCAACCAGTCAAAAAGGAAATAGTAAGGAAAACGTACTGGACGCGAACGGAAGAGTTGTCGCCACATAGAAGCTCGCGATCTTTCGGCAGGCCGCAGGCATCCAAGAGATGAGATACGCACAAGATGTTGTATGATAGTTTCTACAACAGACATGTTGAGTTACAAAATAAGCCTTGCCTTGCACAGTGCACTACTTGTATGCAATGTGACAACTTTTTGTGTGGGTTGGAATCGCGTCAAATTTGTGTCAAGGAATCGGGGTTGTTTCGTGCTCGCTGAAGGAAATAACGATCTAGGGGAGAACTCGGATCTCAAGGCAGATTCGAGCGAAAAGGATATCTGGACTTGGTCTGTCTTTGCAAGTAGATCTGGGGACTAAGGCAGTCAACTGCCACCTGGTAGTAGCACGGTATCAGAATACATGCGGAATGGTTCAGGTGTGATTACCTGTTAGAAAGAATTACAGCTTCAAGTCAGTTTAGAGTCCAATATTGAATTCCATCTACAGTCGAGAGAAAGTTTGTTCACGTTCTGAGACAAAGACCGGACCGGAAGTGCCGATATACAGCGGAATTGAATTTTTCCTCTTTTACTGTGACCACCAACATGCCTTCTCCCTTGGACGGCCTGAACGTTGTCTACCCATCTCAGCCAACCACTGACTCTCAAAATGATTTGATCACCGGTGACCCCTCTCAGATCGACTCATCTCTCGAAATCTGGCACCGTCTGCCTTTTAATCTCGAAGAGGGGTCTGATGGAGAGAAGAAAGGGGAGAAGAAGGAAGAAGAGTCGTCTACTACTATAACATACGACTCTAATCTATGGTCCAACCCACAACCCGGGATCGAAGCTCTAATATCTACCCTAGCAGCTGTAGGATCCCTTCAACAAGCTGCTGCTGCTCCCTCTCTCGCTCAGCTACTCGCACAACATCCTACGACTTTCGGACTTTCATCTCCGTTCACCAACGTAGTCCCATCTTCGATTCCCACCACTCATACCACAGATCACCTCGCCTCTCCCCCTCCAGCGAAACGTGCTCGCACCCGTAAGACATCCGTGTCTACCGGTGAAACCTTCGGTGAAACTCTTCCCGTCCCCTCCCCGGATGACTCCACATCCGTAACACCTCTTTCCGCCGCAGAAGATAAACGACGGCGGAATACAGCTGCTAGTGCCCGTTTCCGCGCACGGAAGAAGGAACGAGAGATGGCGCTCGAGGCAAAGGCGAAGGAGTTGGAGGTGAAGGTTAATGATTTGGAGAAGGAATGCGAGTCGTTGAGGAGGGAAAACAACTGGTTGAAGGGGTTGGTTGTTGGTGTTACTGGTGCTGCTACGCAGAATAATCCGCCGCAGACAGTTTGACGTAGGGCCATGACTTGACTCTTTCTCTCGGTATCTATGTATGACAGATTGCCTCCGCCGCTTCACTTACATCACGATATTGGCTATCGTCGATTTATATCATTATTTTCTTTCCTTTATGTAGCCTTTTCTTGCGTACGTATGCCTCTTCCATGTATGTACCTGCGTTGTTATCTACACGCTACATACGTCAGTTTTCCTTCTCCTAGCTACCGCCGGCTTTTATAACACATTGACAATTGTTGTATTTTCTTCCCGCGAGTGTACGGCCCTGCAGTGGAAGTTGGAACGCTGCTGCTATCATATGAATTGGCGCGTGGTGAATAGAAGCAATGTAACACATACATAACATCATCATTCTCAAATCATTCTGCTATGTACTTTCAGCTGGTGCGAGTCGTTCGAACATCGAAGGACCTTTAGATCCTCCAGAGTCCATATCCATAATCCATATCCATTCCGAGTCTCAACAGAGTCACGGTGCCTGGCCTGAGGCCTAGGTGGAGGCACATATACATTCCAATGTCAACCATGCTGGCCAGCCGCTGAGATCGCCAAAACGGAGCGGGGTGTGCAGAGAGACGTCCACCATGACTTTCCGAGTCTACCATCAATCATTTCGCCCGCCATCCTACTCAGAGCCCCGCCCGCTTCGCCTCCGCTCTCTTCTGAGTCTTCATTCGGGAATTCTTGGGGACGCACCACCCAATCCGAGTCCTTCTGTATCAGAATACCACGACACCGTGACCGATTTTTGCAGTGCTTCGGCCTTCGGCGGGACTCAACGCCGTGACGCACTTCCGCCTGCAATGACATTGACATTGCAATGATCATGATATATAATCACTAGCACGTCTGTTTGACTCTTCCGTTAGCGTTAGCTCGTTAGCTCGTTAGCTTGTTCTCTTGTTCTTGTAAATTCGTTGCAGTTGCAGCCTTCAATCCACCTTCAACTTGCGGATTTCCAAGCAAAGCAGACTCGGAGTCGGAGGAGTAATTTGAATTTCGAGATTCGCAAAGGGAGGAAACGTCACATCAATACCAACATTGACAAAAGCCTGAGCTTGACATAACAAGGCCCTAGATACATCCTCTCGTATCGTACCGTACCGTATCGTCTCGTATCGGATTTTCTGTTCAAGTTGAACGTTAAAACCAGAGGGGCCACGAATAAATTGTCACTAGAGCATTCCTAGTTAGTACATACTTGAAGGAGCTGGCAGTGGAACTTGGATGCAGCTTAAGCCTTACCCGGGCCAACGTATCATTTTTCCCGATGAGTCCTCAGTCGATGACTTGCCCCCGTATGAATACCCAGAGCTTAAGCTTGATTCCGAGTCCTTGCCTTGCAAAAGCGCTTAGCAGATCCGGACTGTAAATACCAGGTCAACTCGAAGCGAAACGAACTTAAGCGTGCTCACGGGTGACCATCATAGCGATAACTCATACTAATAGGATAGGAAAGTCAAGACTGCTGATACAAACTTCGAAGCTGTTGCGCTGTTGCTGGCGACTTGCTGTGAGGCTGAGCCAAAAATTTAAAGAAGACAAGTCTCAGCTGTGCGGGCCAGATACATAGGTCGACATGCCAGTAATAATCGAACAGACGGAAAACGGAAGAAATTTTACTGTAAAGTTCGGAAGTGTACGTGTACTTCCGCCGTACCCGCAGACTGAGGACTCGTCAGGTAGCGAGAAAAGGTAACTCCGTGTTGAACGAGTAGCCTAGTAGCGCGAGTCGTGGTTTGTACAGCATCTAGTAAGACGTCGAAGTGGAAAGTAGATTTTGAAAGTCGGAAGACAGTCTATTCAGAGGCCAAAAGCACGAAGGTAAGTAAGTACGTGAAGAAGGCAAGAAGAATCTGAACTTGAAGGACTTCGCTTCGTCTTTGCTCTCTTCATTCGGGAATTCTTGGCCTTCGCGAAGGCCGAAATCTGAAAAATGTATGTACTGTATGTATGTATCATAGCTTAGCGCTTAGTATTCGCAAGGCCCTAGATATATCCTCTCGTATCGGATTTTCTGTTCAAGTTGGACCATGACGTTAAAACGTTAAAACCAGAAGGGGCCATGAATAAATTGTCACTAGAGGATTACTCTAGTTAGTACATACTTGAAGGAGCTGGAACTTGAGTACTGAGTCTTGGGTGCAACTTACCAACGTATCATTTTTCCCGGTGACTTGCCCCCCCGGGGCGTGTTGAATACCCAGAGCTTGATTCCTTGCCTTGCAAAAGGAGGAAAATTGAGGACAATTGAGGACAGGCTTGGTTCAGGTGGTATTTAAGTCTTTTGTGAGTATACAGAATGCCACCCAATATACATACCAGTACTGCCAATATGAGAATAACAGAGCTCCCAAGAATTGCTGACAATTCTTCGTTTACTATGGTGTCCAGCAACTCTATTTGATACGTTGTGATCCATCCAAGATACGTGAGGATTGTCCTTGATTACTTCCTGGCATTGTTTGAAGGGCCCGACAGTGAGATGATGAGAGAACGAAGGAGAGTGATGTCGGCTATTGACGCGCATGTTGGCGTGACTCAGAATAGCTCAGAATCTTGTCAATCGGTGCAGAACTCGTCGAGATATCGTGTTCACTGTTTTTTCAAACACCTCCCTTTTTCGAGTCTCTTCAGCGGCATCCTCGTAGTATCAGCTTCCCTCCTATATTACACCTTTTTTTACATAGACATCATTATAATATACATGTTTTGTATCCCACTCAGGCCAAAGTACAACTTTCAACGGGAAAGCCTCGTCCGAAGTAGGTTTTAAAATTTTTGCAAACTCCCCCCCACTGATAGTAAGGAAACTGTAAGGTAAGATACACCAGGGATTGAAGGTGGCCGTCTTGACTTGACCATGACAACAAACTGGTCTTGCACCGGGTCGTAAGTGGAGCAAAATGGCAGACGAAGCTCGAAATGCGACAAGCTGGGCAAGAGAACGTCCTCCGAGTTCGAGTCCGAGTCAATCGTAAGTAAATCCAGTAGCGTAATACAATACCTGAATATCTCCTGTTTTTGGTAGCGAGAGTGATCAGATTGAAATTTCAAGTTGATGTCTCGGAGTGTAGGAGTTAAACGAAAGAGTTCATCAAGTTGACCTCTTGTCATGCAGGCGATATCAGATACATACAGCGTCTGCAGAGTGCATCCTGATCGCGAAATTAGAGATCGGAAATCTCTCGAAGGCCATTTCATTGTCTTGTATGACTCGCCATAATAATAGATGTGTAGAATCGCCAAGGAAGGTAAAGTCAAAGTGCGGAATGCCCAGGAGGATCCATCCAACGAGAAAGAACAATGGAGATCCAATCTTGAGAGTGTAGAGTAAGTGGGTAGTGAAGCTAGCCCCATGAAGGCCCTCATGTCCAAATACTCGTAATCAAAAGATATCTTGAGCTTCTCGATATTAACACATCGGCGTAAAATATCATAATCAAGGGTTGAACACCTTAGTGCCAACGACTTGAGCTGGGAGTAAGGAAGTATAAAATATCTTGAAACTTCCCCACGTTCAACTGTCAAAGAAGTAAGGTTGGGAGCAATTGGGAACGGATCTGAAATTGAGTCGATTCCATAGGGGAGATGTAATGAAAGTGCCTGCAGATTAGGAAATCTTCCGTTTACGTGACAGGAGAGGGATCGTAACTCTTCATGTATCATTTTCCTGAACTTGGGACCAACATCCATTGTCGCAGAGAGCCATCTGTGGGAATGAAGCAACAAAACTCGAAGGATATCCACCCGTGGAGGTCCTGACTCGGGCCGGGAGGATTTATAAGAGGCATTGCAGCGACAGATTTCAATATGCAGAGGAAGAGGTTGAGACATTTGGAGGTAATGCGAAATCAAGCTAGTGTAAGAGATTCCGTCTTCCCTGACATCGAGATCTATAACCCACTTCTTCAAACCGACCCACATTTGCGGCGTTGATTTCGCGACTTCCCTCCAGCGATGACACACATGTGAGATACACATCGGAGCTTGAGACTGTGCCAATGCAGAAGTAAAGAGCCTGAGGTTGAATTTCCATCCAGATGTTGATAGCGAGAAGATTTCTCCGAGTATCTCTATGGGTAGCTTGCGGACAGGAGCAAGGAGCCCTTGCGCTTGGTCATGATATCTCTGAGAACGCTCGCGATCCTCCTCGAGCTTAGAGATCATATCACGAAGCCGTGCAATTTCGGTATCGATGCGACGGATTTCCTCCGCCTGATTGTCTATGTAGCGAGAGAGTTGGGGGATCTGTGGTTCACTGGGTATAACATTGTCACGTAGAAGATCTATGATGCACGTCGGCGAGTCGATGAGAGTCATGGGATAATGAGGCTCTGGGGCGTGGCTACATTCGCGGCTACGCGTAGCAGAAGAATGGGGAGAGTCTTGCATGAGCGGCAAGAGGTTGCGTCAAACGTTGAAAGGCAGAGACAAAAGGCCCAGTATCTCTTCTTGAAGGTACAGGAGGAAGCTAGGATTTATGATGCTAGATTCCGAGCCCTGGTTATCCCAGTAATTCGACAAGACTCAAAGGAAGAAGATCAACAGAGGATAGGATTGGAATGAAGCGGAAATGAAAGAGCGTTATGGACAGCCTGCGTACAACTTCGTAAGGCTAAATTCCTGTAAAAAGTTGAGAAGAGTGTGACGGTGGCAGCCCGTGTACAACCTCGTAAGGCTAAATTCCTATGGAAAAGGTTGTCCTACTTACTACGACCAGGATTGGATAAACGAGATATACGACCGAGGTTTGAGAAATCTGAGAATCTCAATAGAATTTGCGACCGTGACGATGTAGGTGCTTGTAGGCTCTTGTAGGTGTCGAACAGGCCCTACGTATTGGGCATGCACCAATTTGGCGCGTGGTGAACTTGAATGTAATACGTTAACTTAACTACATCATCATTCCGCTACTCATACAATGTACACGGGACGTTTTCAAAGAGCTCGCTACAAGAAATACATCGAGGGGGCAACCCCATTGTTAACCTTCCTAAACTCGTTCTTCCAAGCATCAATATCGATGGACTCTTTCTTAGCTGATCCGGTGCTTGAAGCGCCGTCTGAGCTGAAGTGAAGATTCGATGTTGGGGAAAAGTAGAACGCCATTCGAGAGCAGACGAGCTGGGTGAAAGTAGTCAGTCGGTTAGTCAGTGCAGTGATGAACGAAGTATCATGTGTGCAACGTACGTCGGCATAGTATACAGGTGCTGGAATCGAAACTGAACGCGTTGCTTTGGCGTATACATGACACAACGCAAACGCAAGTTCTTGCATTCTAAGCACGCATATATATCTCAATACAAAAACAACACTGAGCATAACCCGATCAAACATACCTTGCAAGGTCAAAATTGTACACCTCGTCTTTGATGACAGTGTAGTGGCTCGACCTAGAAGCTGGAAAAGTAGTATTGTTGGACATGAATCACCTGAGTGTATAAAGTTCTGATCAACTTACTCCCTTGAATAGCTCCATGACTTTGTAGATAAAAATCCATCGTCGAAGGGTTCCCGAGGTCATCTCGATCGTTTACAAATCCAGCTACGCAGTTGCCTTTACCATCGTATGCTGGGCTGTGTTGCGACAGCCCGAGGTTAGTACGGAGTTGACATATGTACAGGGGAGTGACGTACGAGTTTTGTTGAGGGAAGAAAGCGATGTGGTGTCTGGGTCGAATCGTGTGAGGATGGAGATCAAAGAGTGAATGTGGAATCCATGGTGACTGACCTCTTGCCAACGATGATGTAGGATAACTTAGGCTTCATTTCGGAGAGGTTTCGGTTTTTCCATACAGTCTCAATAGCATCTACACATGAATTAATCAATGGGATCTTCAATGATATCATATCGAGAACATACCTTCAATAGCCTGAACCTCAAACGGCGCAACAGTCTGAAACTCCCCCTCTGAAACCCCATCTCTAAAGAAAACGATTTGCCTCGGAGCACCGTTATTAATTTTACCAAAACGATCTATAGCTTCTCCGACCATCGACTTTAAATTCACGATTGTTTCCAAGCGGGGGGGGTTGGATGTCTGTAAAGGCAACGTAAGAAGCTGCGTCGGCGTCTCGGGACCACACGAGGGATGTTATTGAGGGTCGAGTAACACCTGGACCTGGATGACCGACGTCGGCACCTAAGGGGCAAGTGTGTCAGTGATGCAGGTTCGAGTTGGGGAAATATAGATAATGAATTTGTTTTTACCCATGATCATGTACCGGCCACCTCGCTTTAGATTGGCTATAGCCGGCGAGTCGACTAGGAAGTTGTACCCTCCCAACCGCGCATTCAATCTAATCATAAGTTGTCAATCTCTACAACGTTAGACGTAAAACGGATATTGAAAACGCACTTGATAGCGATGTTATTCCAATACTGATTATTAGCTCGAGCGACCTTTTGTTCCCTCAAACATTGCGTGCGGACGCCTACATGCGCAGAAAGAAATTCAGATCATGATCATTCCATCCAGAGCACAGCGAGGACGAGGAAGAGGAAGAGGAGTAACTAACCGGCAGTAACATCAGACCAGTATTTAACACGATGTCGAAGCTCAGCAGCGTTCTGCGGTAAAATGATGATGAGAATCGGGGTGACGGCAGAGAGCGATGCTCCGCTTTGTTGGATCTTTCGTTTGAGGGCGGTTACTGCTGTGTTCAATACCTGCGGAAGGTATCAGTATTCTTTTGAAGAAGGCAGCAAAGTTAGTACGACTGCACGTACAGTTTCTGCTGCCTGTCCATTTCCTCCAGACATATGTTCAGGTTCGGAAACAGCTAAAAAAACTCTCACTTATCAGGAGATCCCAATCAAATTGGTAGTAGGATGAGAAGGACGTACAGATCCCCAGACTATTACAACAATGCATCAAAGACGAAGCGAAGTTTTGCAGCTGATGTGCACCGAATTGATTGACGAAGTTGATTAATGCCCAACAGTTAAGTGGGACGGTTTTGTTTAGTGTCTGACCGACAACATTCCAACTCCCATTGGATGGTGCCTGGGATTTGTCAGGCAGTCAGTCCTGGTCAAATGCTGTGAGTTTAAGGGTATATACATACAAGGTTGCCCTGTGCAAATTTGACCTTGGGTACCGCAAGAAGCTGGCCCCTGATCGTGATTGGGTTAATGTCGATTTGCATACCGGACTCAACAATGAAACTTGAAGTCTTATAGCTGGTTATCTACAGCGAAGTGCAAAGCAGATCAGTTACGACACAATGTTACTGGGGGATACCTGTCCAGAAAAGACCTACTGGTGACTGGAACTGTGAAGATCGAGAACTATTACCAGTGATAGCACTCAACCGGTCCCGAGGTTGAAGGGTAGCGAACTTGACGGCTTCACGGGTACACGCCTCTGGCAGCTTCTGCTTAAAGAACTGGCCTTCTTTCACGATACAGATTTCCAAAGGGATGACAATCTGTCGTTGGGCTTCGATATTGGTCAGTCGGACACCGACGATGTTGGGGTAATGTAGACGGCAATTGTATGTCATGCTGTAGTGATCCTATGCAAGCGACGTTAACATTTAAAATAGAAAGAAGTGGGAAAACGAAATGTACATACCGCAACTGTAATAGTTCTCCCATCGTCATTTTGAAACTCATAACCTCCAGCATTAGGCACTAGACCGCGGATAACTTTTGTCCTCTTCGTTGTTTCGATAATGATTGATAGATTTCTCAAGAATTTTTGAAGACGATGAAAATTCTGGCTCTTCTCATTCATGGCAAGATCACGGGCGTTCCTCAAGCCAAGGTACTGCATTGATAGATCTACGAGATTGCCAGCTTGAATCCTATGCAAACCTCAGGTTCAGTTATAGATGATGGGAGAAATTTACTTACATGGCGGCGACGGTAGTATCGATGTTTACAAGCATCTTTCCTATGCTCGGCCGAACGGATCTGTAGGTTGGCTCGTGTTCCAGACATACTCTCATGATACAGTAAACACGACCACGACTTACTGGAAGAAACCTCGCCACAGTTCAATGCCTTGACCAACATACGTTTTATCAGTACTGGAAAAGAAAGCTTTTGCGTTGTGCGGGTAGTTCCTATTGACCTGTGTTGACCCATGAAATGACATGAATAGAGACAACACGTACAGGTTAGTCTCTTGACGAATCAAGAGTTGAAGAAGGTTCAACTCTGGGCTACTATTTCCTGTCGCACCCTTGTTCTGCACGAGATTTTGTAGATTACTAGCCAGTAAAAAAGCCATTAGTAGATTGAAACGTGATGAACAGGAGGACCGACGGCACTTACGACGGTCGGATGGGATCGCCAGCGGTGAGCTTGAGGTAGATCCTATAAGTGCCACGAGCACCTTCTACTGCTGGTTTACTGTCGGAAAAGCCGAGAAGATACTATTGGACATATATCAGCGAAATGTGTAAGTTCTGAGTCATAATAAGTTCACTCACGGAACCAGATCCTCCACCAGGCAGTTGGAGGCGGTGCGACGCGTACAAAAGCGCCTTCCCGTCGTATATACCGTGAGGAGTGAATACTCGAGGCGCGACCACAACTTGGAGCCGATGGAATAACTCCTGTCTTCTGCGAAAGTTCTTGATCTCCGGTTCAAAGTCTATGCAATAGAAACCGTCAATCTCGATACCTAGACTTTTTGCTACTCTTTGAACGGCCGACTCAACTAACTACAACAGACAAGATGTTAGCATTCTGATGAATCAATGAAAAAATGGTACGTACTATCATATAGAAAATACTCCTTTTGAGGCAGCCTGTAGAGACGACGAGTGAGACGCATAACAGAGAAAGTCGAGCGTGTTTGCAAACCTTTTAATCACGAAGCAATTGGTTTGAACATTGACTGATATTGCTTTGTCTCTGGATAAATTTTGCGAGCCACCTCGAGGGCCGGGTCTCTGTTGTTGAAAGCGGTTGCTCATAAGTGGTGACAGTTGAGGAAGAAAAATGTGAGGAAAGGGAGGTATAGGAAGCCGAGACTGTGCGATATATATATCTTCGTTCATGTTGATTTTACATTTTGGGGTTCTCTGAAAAGACACTAGCATCAGAATTGTGACTTTGAAAAAAATGTGAAGGTAATGAATGAATCATGGCATGTGAATGATAACTATATCAAGCACCCAGAAAAGGAAGCTGAACTTCTTGCTCAGTCCAAAATCTTCGAGACACTGTTCATTACAATACACTAAAAGATGTGAAATAAAGATAACAGTCCTAATTTGGGAATACAGAATAAAATGGTACGCGTACTTTGGGAAATATAGGGTGATGATGTGAAGTCAAGTTGCAGTGTACATACTAAAGTATTAAAAGAAGTTGCGAACCACAAATGGCATATCTGTTGGAATTTAATTGACCCAGATCGATTTGTTGCCATTGGTGAAAGAGCTTGGTCCCGGAAAATATGACTCCGACTCGGTCGACGTCGCAGAATCGGGAGGGATGGCATCAGATATCTCTTCTTGCTCTTCTTCAATAGTATCTGCATAGACAGTCTCAAGCATACTGGTCAACCCAGCCTCCACAACAGACAAGCATTTCGACAGATCCTCGATCGTGTGAGCGAGCTCTGCATGTGTGCTTTCTTTCGTAGCCAGCGCAGAATAGTCTAATGGCCTGAGTACAGGCAAGGCCGAGGATCCTGTGAATGACGATATAGAAGCGAAAGAGGACGAAGGACGATGCGAATGGGAACGCGAATGGGCCGAATACGGAGGATATATGCTTGAAGAAGACGCATCGGGGGGTGCGGAGCGAAGATCCAGAGAAGGAGGAGAGCTGGTCCTCAGAATTCCTAAGGAGAATGTCGAAGTGTCTTTAAATGTTGGTTGTGGGCTCGTGACGGGCGACGACGAATTGAACATTGTGGATGAGTTGAGGTGACTTGGTGAAGGTGAGAATATGCGATTGTTAACCACAGCTGAAGGTGAAGGCGGTAGTAAATCGGTGAGACCCAATTGGTGTTCGGAGGATAAGGAAGGAATCTACGAAGCAAAGGATGTTTCGTGTCACTGAATAGAGGGCACGAACGCAAACAACTGACCTTTAGCACGTCCTTAAGTCCCGGTGTACCTAGATTAACCGTTCTCCCTGTTGTACTAGAGTCACTTCCGCTCCTATTTCTTCTCTTCTCAGCGAAAGGTTTGACCGGAGGTAGAAGCGGCGGATCATCCATTATGCTATCCAGCGGAAGTGCCGGGCTAGCAGTAACACTGCTGGAATACTGTACCTTCGCCGCCTCGGGGAGTGCCGTGGCCGACCTTGTTCGCATAATTGAAGGAGAACGTGGCAGAGGCCCTGCATATCGTCTCCCAGACGCCGAAGTATCCAGAGAGTACGTTGTCTGATGGGCACTAGATGGTGTCATTGGCTGAGGGTGAGCCGAGGTTGAGGCGCTTGCACTTGCACTACCCGAGCTCAGCGGTGTCGGTGAAGTACGAGGCTTGGCGGTGGAAAGGGAAGAATTACCAGAGCTGGGTGTCTTCGAGGATGCAGGGAATTGGAAGGATGCGGGGGACGCAAGGTTAAGATCCCGTTGAACAGAAAGGCCATCTTTTCGAGTCTCCAAGCCTTCTGAATTACTTTGAGACCTCTTACGAGGCATGAGAGGTTTCACTGAAGGTACTGAAATGTCTGGTGAAGAAGACGAGAGGCCCGGGGGTGCAGAATGGACGGGGACGAGGGGGCTGGTAAGATCGATTGAAGTTCCAGTGGCGGCAGATGGAGGGATAGAGATGTCCGGAAACCCTCTCGTAGATCGGATATCCTTATAGGTAGGAGTGGACCTTACTGTCCCAGAGTTGGAGGAAGTAGAGTCCTCACTCTTGTCTGTTGCAGGTGAGATTCCGTCCTGCGTACCATCCTGAGAATCCGCAGACGGAGAAGGAGCGACATCACCGCCAGAAACTGGTAAAGTCTGCTCGACTTTCAACCGAGAGCGGGGAGTACGAGGGAACACAAATGTATTCTTAGCGAAATCATCATCGCTCAAGTCCAAAGCTAATGGTCTCTTGGCAGGCTGATCTCGAGTCATAGGAGGTGATGTGGAGGGGGATGCAGTCCTCGGAGGACTAGGTGTACTACGTGATACAGGCTGCTGGTTGAAAACGGGCGGACGGAACGTGTTTTGCTGAGACCCGTCATCGCCGAATATCAAACGCAGAGACGATGGAAGAGGGGCTGAGGGAGCAGCTCTTATGGTCGCTTGTGGATGGACAGACTCTTCGAGACCGTCATAAACCACTTCATCCTCGAGTGCGGGCACAGCTGAACGGCCTCGCACGGTTTCGAATTCCCATACACTTTCGTTATCAAAATCTCGACCTCCAAGCCTGTCGATTCGTGCGGAATTAGTATTCTTCGTGCGAGAAAATGCGGAATGTACGTACTCTTCTTCCTCCCAGTCCAGCGGGCCGGCAAGACTAGCTCTAGGACCCGCTTGCTGTAAACGCCGAACCAATTCTTGTAGAAAAGACACCGGCACCTTGGCGACTGATTTAATCCATTTCGTTTTCAACAACTCATCAGCAGGAAGACGCTACATTAAATGAGCACAAATAGACATTGGTAAATCACATTGCCAACTCACTTCGGACGGCGTTTCCTTCAAGCAAAATGCCATGAAGTCGCGCATATCCTTTCCAGCTTCTGTTTCGGACAAACGCGGTGGCTTTGCCCTCGGAATAAGATCCATCACTTTAAACTTGTCCATATTCGAATGCGGTGGACTACCTTTAACCATCTCGTATATCATGATACCCAAACTCCAGATGTCGGCTTTGGTATCGTATGCTGGGGTAGCTTGAACCACTTCGGGCGCCATCCAGTATGGAGTACCAGTCAGCGTATTCCGCTTGCTCGAAGCCGTCGCCAGAAGTGCCGAGACACCAAAATCACATATCATGACTTTGCCTGCTGCAGTGACGAGGACATTCGCGGCTTTCATGTCTCTGTGAATCACCGGTACCTTGTGCAGGTGACTCAGGCCAACAAGAACCTCCCGAATAATGACTGAGATATATTTCTCTTCCAGACAACCGTCCTTCGAAGCTTTCATCAACGACAACACGCTCCCTCCTGTGGCAAACTCCATAACGATCCACACCCTCGGCCCATCCATGTAACATCCATAATATTGCGTGACATTTGGCGCATCCCTGAGCTGAGTCAGAAGAGCAACTTCTCGTTGAATGTCCTCCACATCATCGTCCGCAGTGTCAAGGTTTATGATCTTGAGAGCGACGACGTTGCCAGTGGGAATATGTATACCTTTGGATACCGAACCATAAGCACCTTTTCCGACAGTCTCTAGGCGCTTGTAAAGCTGGTGAACGGAAGGCTGAGCCATGCGACGAGGGGAGAAAACAGAAAGGTACGGGTAGTAAGCATCAAGCTCCCATATACATACCCGTGCCGAGGTCGTGTAAGCTCGTCGCTGTCAGTGTTTCTCCATCTTTAGGCTTGATTCCGAGAGATTACTGGCGTTATTTGGTCAAAGGCTTCCAAAACAAACAACATGCACGCATATGGTAATTGGGTAATTCGAAAAATTCAAAATAATTTTCTGAATCTTACTCTCATGGCGCGTCGAAGAAAAAACAGGACTCATTTGAAGGGAGAAGCGGCAAAAGATGCTACAACTTCATCTGCTCCCAAATCTTTCATCATCAAACATGGCCAAGTGGGTGCTTCAATATCTCAACTCGTTCGGGACATGCGAAAAGTCATGGAACCCAACACAGCCAGTCGTCTAAAGGTTTGTTTCCACCCCGTAAATTCTGCTTCCAGCAGTTGAGCTTTAACAGGAACGGAATAGAAATAAGCTAAAAGACTACTTGACTATGGCCCCTGCCTTGCAAGTAACACATCTACTCGCGTTCACACTTACCGACGTTGCACCTTCTTTGCGAATTGTTCGCCTGTCTAATGGACCTACACTGAGCTTCCGAGTAGAGAGGTACAGTCTTATGAAAGACATTCTCAATATGACCAAGAAAGCACGCAGCATCGGAATGGAGTATCTCACACCTCCATTGGTACGCTCGTTCATTTTATCGATTATTTCCGTTTTATTGACAAAGAACTAGCTCGTCCTCGCTTCCTTCCCTCCTCCTGGTCCAACGACCCCACCACATTTACCTCTCGTGATGAAAGCCTTCCAATCCCTTTTTCCTTCCCTCTCACCTCAAACTCTCACCCTCTCCTCCGCTCGCCGAGTCGTCTTAATATCCTATAACCCCGACCGCGGAACTATTGATTTCCGTCATTACATTATCACCGTCAAGCCCTTCGGCGTTTCCAAACGCGTCCGTCGCGTACTCGAAGGTGTCTCCACTAAAAAATCATCTTCTAGCTCTGTGTTGGACTTGGGGAACGAAAAGGACGTTGCAGATTTTCTTCTACGCAAGCGTGGGGAGCCAGGGCCGGATGGCGGATACGAAAGTGCGGCATCGTCCGCGGAGAGCGTTGCAGGTGATGACGGAGATGCGGTCAACTTGGCTGACGATTATGTCGGAAGGAATAACAAGAAGGGACAACGGAGAGCTGTGCGATTGGACGAAGTTGGTCCGAGATTGGAGCTGAGACTGGTAAAGATCACAGAGGGTGTACCTGGGAAAGAGGGAGCAGTGATACACCATGAGTTTGGTGAGCCTTCTAACATTGTTTTCGCGAAATCTCGTCTAAACGAGATCTACAGTACGAAAATCCAAAAAAGAAGTTGCAGAGCAAAAAGCAGCTCACGCTGCCAAGGAGAAGTTGAGGAAAGAAAGACGCGAGGAGCAGGAAGCGAATGTTGCTCGGAAAAAGGCAGAGAAGGAGAAGCTAAAAGCAAAAAAATCGAAGAATGGAAAGGAAGAAGGCACGGAAGAGGAAGAAGAGGAGGAAGAAGACGATGATGACGAAAACTCCGGAGAAGAGTACGATGATGACGAGGATGGGTGGGATGACGAGGAAGAAATCACCGAAGGCGAGGAAAGCGAGCCAGAGGGTTCTGATGAGGAAAGCGAAGACGAGGAGGAACGGCGACCCAGCAAAAAAATCAAGACGCGGGAGAAACGATAAAGTATATTATACAGCACCTAATCTATATATTATTGTGATCATGATGGTCCTGATGTAGAGTCAGTTGAGATCCATTTCCCCCAGAAATGGCCAACTCTCATCCTCACTGCTTCCCAACTATCCAGTGCAGGCCGGACGTCAAGGTAAAAAGACATCTGGTTGGTTGCGGGATCTGACCGTCCGGTGTAAAAATCAATAATATACCTCATCTGGATACCACAGCGATCCACAACCCAGTCGTGCCTATCGAACGGGGCAGCGTATCTAAAAGTATAAAAGTATATGAGCAGCGGTCAGAAGGGCGGAAAGACAAAACTGACCCTAGAAGCATCTTCCATCTAGCTCGTGGGCTCCTGTCATTGGGTCTGCCCTTGAAGTTAACAAGTTTGACTCCGCCACAGGCTTCACCACCCCTACCGGCCTCCCATTTCATGACCTCAGACCAAGCACGCTCATTAACGGCATTATGTATTGGTACAATCGTTTTCATGTCCGCGGCCTGAGGGTTGTGGTTTTTACGCGCCATTGCGGAAAAAAACTGAGCCTCAGATGGATAGACCCAATTTCCTTCGCTAGCTTTTGGTATAGAAGACACCTCTCTGTCTGTCGAGAGATTGTTACGAGACGAGGTTGGAGGTGCTTGAGTAGACGAAAAGATACGGGTCCAGGGAGAAGGAGTAGAGTGGTTTACTGGACAAGCATTATTATCAGAACTCTGAGTACCGTGGTCGACAGGACATTTTGAGCTGTCTGCCATGGAGGTCGACGAGCAAAAGAGGAATTAGTCACGAGAGCATGTATCGGCTAGAGGAGTGACCGGTATTCAGTTGCATACACCATGTCGCTCCCCTCGATTCCCCCTGCCCGAATCTCATGAATTAGTTTTAGTGTGATTGCCGGCAATTTCAGACTTGTATGAATGCTAGTATAAATTCTTACATATCCCCGATCTCTCTTCTCTACTTTCCACCATGCCCTCTTCACCACCTGTCTTCACCACCCCGCTCACAAAGCTCTTCAACATTAACCATCCTGTCATGCTTGCAGGTACGTATGTACACTAGTAATACCCTCAGACAGCGCTCAGGCCTCTCCGCGGATATTAGGCATGAACGTGGCGGCTGGTCCAAAACTTGCTGCAGCTGTGACCAACGCGGGTATGTCTTCCTTCTTTCATAACACTGCAGGTACATGTCACCAACCGTTCGTGCTCAGGGGGCATTGGTGTAATTGGCGGTGTTCGGCAGAGTCCCAAATTCCTCAAGGGGTCAATTGACGAACTCAAGAGTCATCTGGAGGACAAGAACGCCCCCTTTGGCGTCGACCTTTTGCTTCCTCAGGTCGGCGGAAGTGCACGAAAGACCAACAAAGACTATACGGAGGGCCAACTTCCGGAACTGCTCGATGTCATCATCAAAGGCGGTGCTAAGCTATTCGTCTGTGCGGTCGGGTATGTTTCACTCCCGCTCTTGTTAAACGGTTGACCCACATTTCGTGTGAAGTGTGCCGCCCAAATGGGCAGTAGACAAGCTTCACGAAGCAGGCATTCCCGTGATGAAGTGAGCTATGCTAGTTACCCTACACGTATCACGCGCTGACTTCTTCCCTTCGTAGCATGATTGGACACCCAAAGGTCTCTAACTTTCGTAACTTTCATATGTCCAAATACATACTGACTTACGTCCTTTAGCATGTTGCGAAAGCACTTGCTCAAGGTAAGAAGCATTCTGTATTTCACATCTAGTTTTACTCATGGTCGCCAGGTGTCGACATCATCTGTGCTCAAGGAGGCGAAGGAGGAGGCCACACTGGCGACACCCCCTTCTCCATCCTCATTCCAGCCGTCGTCGACCTCTGTAAGGACAAGAAGAGCCCTCTGACTGGCGAACCCGTTCTCGTTGTCGCAGCTGGAGGTATCGCCGATGGTCGAGGTCTCGCCGCTGCTCTTTCGTAAGTCCTCGGTCTCCGTGCGGACATCTCGGGGGAAAACGACTATCAATCCACTAATCACACAATCTATATAGATATGGTGCCTCTGGCGTGTGGGTCGGTACTCGATTTGTAGCTAGCGAAGAAGCTGGTGCACCGAAGAAACATAAGGAGCAAGTCCTTAGTGCAGGATATGATGACATTATCCGCACTACTATATACACTGGTCGGCCAATGAGCGTGCGGAAGACTCCGTATATCGATGAATGGTGAGACTTTCTCTGCACTTTTTGAACCACAAACTGAAGATGCTGTGATTAGGGAAACGACACGTCTGCAAGAAAAGGAAACCTTGCTTGCGAAAGGTCTCATTCCCCATGACGTGGAGCTTCAAGCACACCCAGAGAAATCCATCGCCGGAATGTCTTGTATGTACACTTCCTTTTATTTGACCTCAAACTGGTCTCAATACTGTTGGGCATTGTATCAGGGCTCATGGGCAAAGTGGCTGGATCTGTAACTGTACGTTGTTATCTTTTCCCCATGCGAGCTGTGTGACTTAGTTTTTGCCCCGATTGTCAGGAAATTAAACCAGCGAAAGAAATGTACGCTTTGCACGCTGTTCGCATCTGCTAATAGTGTTCCTAATCTCCTCGTTTCTCAGCGTCGACGAAATGGTATCCACAGCTGCTAAATCACTGCAGACTGCGACAAGTTTCATAGGACCGAAAGCGAAGCTATAGTTATAGCACATATGTACCGTAATGGATTGGCCACAACAGCTAGACTAACCTCTTCGGTGACCAGATGAGTGGAGTTATCACATACTATTACTTATTTACTGTGTATTTGTATGCCTACCTGGGTATCGGAACGCGCGGATTTACTATGTTCAACCACTTTTTGAACTAGGCTCAGACAGCGCGAAAGGCAACCGTAATCCAAGATCATATAACCTCAAGCTAGTATTTTTGTCTTTTATTGTACACGATATTTAACATGCTTCTTTCCTCGTGCGTGCAGCTCACCTCACACTCGTCCATGAATATCCAGCGCCGGTCGCCCGTACGTAGACTGTGAATCCGTTCAGACAACGGGGTCCCCACATTTCAATGTTAACAAGAAGTGGTGCTTACCGGCGGACTAGGTTTGTTATCCAAGATATCCTCAATTCGTTTCATCAAGTCATCGGTAAGCTTGGGTAACACCTCAAGCGCCTTCAGGTTCTCTAACACCTGTTCTGGTTTGGAGGCGCCGAGGATCACGGTTGAGGTGTTGGGATTCTTAGCAACCCAGGCCAAAGCAAGTGCGGACACTGTCGTGCTTAGCTCTGTCAAATGAAAGGCGTCCGGAGATGAAGTGAGCTATGCAGTTAACACGGGAATGAGATGTAGAAAAGAGGCAAACCTTCTTCGGCTATTTTTGTCAGCTCTCGAACTTTCCTAATCATCTCTTTACCTTTTTCCTCTTGAAGGGTCTTTTCCATACCGGCGAAGTCCGGAGTTGTGGCAAATCGAGAACCAGGAGGAATGCCATTGTTGTACTTGATTGTACAGATCAGTGATACTGTATCTGATCAGGTGGCAAGTGAAAGGTAGTCGTACCTTCCCGGTCAACAAACCGAAATATAGGGAGGAGAAAGTGGTAGTGCCATAGTTGTACTTTTTGTACAAAGGCCTATCTGGGAAATCAGCCCATTCACCAAAATCAATCTCATTCCGAGACAGCGTACGCATATTCTTTTTCAGACCTTTCTCGGTGGAACATACTAGAACATGATGTTAGTGACGTCAAAGCTGTCTATATCAAATATCCTCAACATACTTGTGCTGACACTGCTCCGCGATAGGTGCTATGAGACCGAGCCTAGTGGCAACATCTTCGACAACACGTTAGTGAACAGAGGAACTAGGACATTACCACAAGCAAACCGCGGCTCACGATGGGCTTCCTCGATTTCTTCGGCGGACCACTCGGAAGTGGCCCAGTAAAATGCCTAGAAAACGGGTGCATTACATAAATCTCTCAAGAGTCTCAGAATACTGACAATGCCATACCCAGCCTTTTTCAATCACATAGTTAAACGCACGAACAACCTCCTCCATCGGTACTAAACAGGGACGTCCTCAGAAGGTCGATCCAACTTAAGTAGACGGAAGAATTACCATCAGGATCGGATCTGTGAGCAAATATCACATCGACATAGTCCAGTTTGAGACGCGCAAGACTTTCTTGTGTTCCTTCAATAATGCTTTAAGCAGGATATGTCACTGGCTGAAGCATTCAAAAGCAAGTCCGGTCAACTTACTGCTTTCTAGACAGCCCTCCGTCGTTTGGGCCCTTTCTAACTCCCCAGAACAGCTTGGTAGTTACTATGATATCGGTTCGTCGAAGCCCAAGCTCTTTGATGACCCGTCCCCTGCACGATTATAATTAGTAAACTCGCAATTCTTGGGAAGAATTTCCCCCGATGATGAACCGACATTTCTATCTCAGACTGTCCAGCTGCATAAGCCTCCGCAGTGTCAAACATGTTGATACCGTTGTCGAAGGCCGTTTTCATAATGTCCTGTGCGATAGTACCCGCGTTGAGGTTCCGCTTTCAAGCTCGCGATCCTCGCAATATGAGCACACCTTCACAGGATCTCCGGTGACACTTCCTCCCAAAGTCAGCCCTGCACACGAAACAACTTGAATCAGATCATAGTTCGGTATTGAGCTTGAGCTAACGTACATCCTCCAAGAGAGAAAAGTGGTACACGAAGTCCGCTGGGTCCCAGCCTACGAAACGGCATGCCTTTAGGGTCATATTCGACCTTGACGTCCTTCTGCAATTCGAACGGCATTTTCCAAGTCGATGAGGATGGACAGTGTGAACAATGAGCACATGGGAACGCATCTTCACCTCTTTATATGTACTTTACACGGATTCGCGGTCCGCACAATGATGATGATGGCTATTCTTGAACAGATCCCGAAGCGCGGTGACTTCGCGGCGTACTCGATCGAACAGGGCGCGCGCCCCGAGTCCACTTTGAATAAATTACATTGTCCGAAACTTTATAAAAACATGTACAAGGTAAGTTAAGTATTCGTGAAGCATCTTTAATTTGAAGATTGTGAATTCTAAGGGTTTTGCAATCCACCGGGACGATGCCTGGACAAACCGCAGACAGTCAATACTTAATCAAGTCTCAATACAAAGAAAGATGCGCACCAGTGCCACCAGATTGCAATCCAAGGAATGGCAAAGCCTGTTCCTAAGTAAGCTATGTATTTCATGGTGAACGCCTTCTTGTTCTGAAAATCAAAAGGCATATGCTAGCAAACCAATATGATCAACATTTCGCTCTGCGTAAATGAAACAAGAAACATACGTCATTTTTCGAGTTTGGATGAACATGAGTTGGAGCCCCGTATCCTATTCCCCGATTCCAACTCTTGATAGCAGATGAGCCCATTTTGGACCTCATCAATGGTGCTGATTTGAACGCGGAGAAGGAGGGACGAACGAGCATTGACATGATGAACAAGTTGCGCCGTGCAAGAGATTACTGCAATTGAGACATGTATACTCAGACATGAGCCCCTTTTGTAGTACTTGGGACACCTTGATTCCAGACCATGAATCAACTAGTTGAATTAGGTGATCGACAC
>RCHF01002818.1:0-13691 GCA_003987895.1 Neonothopanus nambi | reverse complement strand
ATAGAGCACAATCAGTGAGGATATAGCCATCACTGTGAAGGATTCAAATCTATTCATATTCTAGCAAAAGGCTATTAGCAGGCAATACTGGTATTAAACAAAAGACAGGACATATTACTTACATCCTCAGTAGATAATTCACTGTCAGAGCCTGAAATTTCACCAGGGGCTGCTGTATCCTGGTGTAGGAGTCAGGAGATGGAAGACATTAAAAAACAAAATATACTACTCACATCCTTAGGAGATAATACACTATCACAGTCTAAACTTTCTTCAAAGCCAGCTGTATCCTGATGTAGGCATCAGGAGATAGTAAAATTAATAAAAAGACAGAACATAATTCTCACATCCTCAGTAGATGGTACAGTGTCAGAATCTGAACTGTCTTCAAACACACCAGGAGCTATATGCTGATCTGGCATCAGGAGATGGTAGAATTGCTCAAAGGATAGAATATGTGACTCACATCCTCAGTAGACCATATACTATTAGAATCTGAAATGTCTTCCAGGCTAGCAGCATACTAATGCAGGCATGAGAAGACAGTGGAAATGATGAGAACACAGGACATAATACTCACATCCTCAGTGCCAGATACGTTATGAGAGGCAATATTATTCTCTATAATTGGAGGCTGATGCAGGCATCAGTAAATGCATGTAAGACTAGGAGAAGAGGAAAGCTAGACATAGAGGGCAAGACATGCACATAGTGCAGCTCACCTTTTGGGGCTGTCACAAAGTACATAGAGAGAGGTAAAGCTGGATTAGGATGGAGAATGGGGACTGGACATGCACACAGTGCAACTCACATGCTGCAGGGACCAGAAAGCACAGAGAGAGATAGAAAGGCAGATCAGCATATAGAGAGAGGACAGGACATGCACACAGTGCAACTCACATCCTGCAGGGACCAGAAAGCACAGGGAGAAATAGAAAGGTGGATCAGCA
This sequence comes from Neonothopanus nambi, assembly GCA_003987895.1. NCBI lineage: Eukaryota > Fungi > Basidiomycota > Agaricomycetes > Agaricales > Omphalotaceae > Neonothopanus > Neonothopanus nambi. The sequence continues at coordinate 12,741 of RCHF01002818.1, read as the reverse complement.
TAGAGAGAGAGAACAGGACATGCACACAGTGCAACTCACTCTCTGCAGGGACCAGAAAGCACAGGGAGAAATAGAAAGGTGGATCAGCATAGAGAGAGGACAGGACATGCACACAGTGCAACTCACAATCTGCACGGACCAGAAAGTACAGGGAGAAATAGAAAGGTGGATTAGCATAGAGACACAGGGCAGGACACACAGTGCAACTCACACCCTGGAGGGATCAGAAAGCACATGGAGAAAGGCATAGCTAGATGAGCATAGAGACAGAGAGCAGGACATGCATGCAGTGTGACTCACAGTCTACAGGCATCAAGAAACAGATGGAGAAAGGGAAAGCTTTATCAGTCCAGAGACTGAGAACAGGAGATATGCACAGAGCAACCCACAATCTGCAGGCATCACAAAATACATCAAGAAATAGAAAGCTAGGTGAGCACAGAAACAGCAGGCACTTGTATACAGCATGACTCACATTCTGTAGGCATTATAGCATAAGACAGCATATGAACACATAGATACCTGAGTTAGGATGAACACAGGATATAGGTGACTCACCAACTGTACTCCATCTCTGATGTGACTTTGCATGAACCTCTGCACTGCAACTATACCTGCCAATATATACATATTTGTTATATCTAGTCAAAGCATGCTTTCACTCACCACACTTCTCTAAGGCCAAACTCCAGTGCTGTTGAAACTCTGCATCATAGTTCTGGGTCTGATGCAACTTCACAGCAGCTGACCTCACTCCCAGATGAGATTCCAGCTGCTCAGGGTCTAGAACAAGATTTCCCTCTAAATTGAATAGTCTTAAGTTCTCATCTTCTTTATTGCCATTCCACAGATTCCACCAATGCTTTCTATCCAGGAACAGGCCTGAGACCTGCTTGAAAATTGGCTAAGAACTCTTGGCACCAGCTTCTGTGAGTATGCATTATGACACATACACCAAATTGAAAGTACTTTGACTTATTATCAGTGAAAATCATAGTAAGAAGCATAAGACAACCATACCAACTTCAATTTAGGCATCAGTTTATCCTCATTGTAATAACCCCTCATCATTTCTTTCCATGTGTATACAGCTTCCTGGACATAAGCATCAATTCTGTAAGTAATGAAACAAGCAAATACCTGCACTAGACAGAACCAGACATGGATCACCATACAGCATGAGCTCCCCAAAACGCTTCACTACACATGGAACCCATCTTCATTGTTTCTCCCATGATAAGCAGTGGATGCAGACACTCATGAATTGAATAAACCTACGCATATCTTTCAATTAGTGATACAAACTGGTCACGTTTCTCCTTTTGAGAGAATCTTCGTATGACTCTCTCCACTTCATGGCCTTGCTGCTTGCAGACAGCTATATAGTACCCTTCAGGATCTGGAAGAATAGGCCACAGGCACTGTTTGATATATATGACCTATAGATGCCAATATCATGTTCAAGAATATCTTGGAATAGGAGATCTATCATTGAAACACACCTCTATATCATTACTATTATCTGAGATAGAAAAAGCACCTTAGGTTCAATGGTTTACAATGAGAGATGCTTGCCTACTGTGGGAGTGCAGGACACTATAGTAGCAGTCACGGCCAGCAGTAACAAATGTTGCATTTTGGATTGAGGGAGAAGTATTTCCACATGCAACCTGAATCTGAGGAGTATTTTGTGGCTCTGCAGACATTTCCTGGCTCTTCTGTGCAGTTAGGCCTGGCCTCCGAATCATCATTGTATCAGTTGGCATACTCACCATCTCAGCTATGGATAGTGTGGGATCTCTGCTATCTTTTGATGTACTCCAGACTTTCAGAGCTATATGAGAGCAGTGAGGTGCCTGATGCGAGACTGAGAGGGAGGGAGGAAAGGAATTGTGGAACAGATATGAGTGTTGAGAAACAAGAAATGAGGGAAGGGAGACGTCTGCGTTGGCTATTCTATATGTGACACACAAGGAAATGCCTCACGATCTGGTGCTGTAGAGCACGGCGGACTTAATGCTGTGGAGCACGAGGCAAACATGCGGACTTCATACTGTGACGTGCGAGACAAACATGCGGACTCAATGCTGTAACAATGCCTGTCCTTTATGCTGTTGACATCCCTAGTAGCGTTCATTTGGGATTTAGTACTACCATAAGCAATTGATTTAATCAAAAGCCTCCGGCAGTCAGTCCTCACAATGCCGCAGCCTTGGAAGACTGTAAAAGGATCCCAATAACAGAGTGGTATAGGCGATGATACCAATTCAGACGGGCTTCCGAATAGAAGACATCAACCTGACAGGTCAGCGCTACTTTCGCTCTATCGAGGTCAAACTCATTAGAGGGGCGTGCTTCAGGTCTATCCCCTGGCTTACTACTGGTCCTTCGATCACAATCCGCTAAATCCCAGTCTGAGCCTGTACAAGGACCTGGAGCTGAGGCTTAATGTGAGGACTTACTGCACTTCGATACATATCTTCAACAGAAACTTTACATAATTGCGCTTTGAAAATTTCATTCGATTGAAGGTGGTCGACAGTCGTTGTGGAAAAGAAAAACTTGCCGCGCAAGCGCTCTAGCGGAGTTTGAAATCTAGCTTACAAATTGCCGGACCTGCGAGCGCAGCGCGCGTCGATCTGCCCTGGGAACGGCGTTTCTGTCTAGGGACCGTGCCGTATTCTATCCTATCCTATCCTATCCTTCCAAGCGCCTTCCGTGGCTCCTTCACCACCGACACAGATCGCCTCTCCACTTTCTCCTACGATGGCAACGAGGATGCCTCCCCCGATACGCTCTCCCCCAACAAGCTTGAAGAAGCGGTCGGAGTAGCCCTAGGCATACAAGACTGCACTCTGGTCAAGCTCGCAGAAGGCGGGTACCACAAGGTTATTTATTATATCAACTGCACCACGATCTTTGACCTTGAGGCGATACACAGGTGTACGAAATCTTAGCCAATGATGCTCCGAGTGCCGTTGTTCGCGTTGCGGCCCCTGCATTTCCAAAAGATAAGGTAGAATCGGAGGTAGGTCTATCCGGAGTCCGGACTGTCTAGTAAACCTTGCTTGAACCGCCATTGACTGGTGTATTGTGTAGATCGCAACCTTGCAGTACATTGCCTCTCACACTAGAATTCATACTCCTTTTGTCTTTGCCTGCAACACCAAAGACGACAACCCAGTCGGATTGGAGTATATGATTCTTGAAAAGGTACAATATCTACGTTCTGTTCTTCCTATTACTTCGTAGATTTTGATACACCCTTCTCAGATTGACGGCGTACCAGCTAGTACGGTCTGGGAGACTCTACCATTCAACAAGAAACAAGTTGTCGTCACTGAGGTTGCGGAACACATAATCCAGCTATTTCACCTCCGCTTCGACTCTGGAGGATCTCTTTACCACAAGAACGAATCCTTCATCGTGGGACCCATCGTCAGCACGCCATTCTACCGAGCTCTTGATGGAGTCGTACGCTTTCCCGACTCGTCCGTCACTGACATTGACATGAGGAAATACCGAGGTCCCTTCTCCAATCCATCTAGCTACATCCGCAGTTCTCTTGATGCCGAGCTGCACTTTCTTCGTGCTCCAGATCTGCGAGAGCAGGTGTTGGAACGGGAGCTTGATGGCGATGAGGAACGTCTCGAGCAAGGTATTCGTGTTCTAGAAAAAGCTGTACAATTAGCATCTGTCTATCCTGGAGATATTTGCGTATCCAGCCCTCTTACTACCCCGGGACAACCATTTTCGCTGTGTATGGATGACTTTAGGCTTTCAAATATCATGGTCAGTGCGGTGGAGGTTTGACGTGTCCCTTGCTTTATCTTAATATCCTTCCATACAGATTGACGAAAACACCGGCCACATCACAGGTCTGATAGATTTTGAAGGGGCAACGATCGCACCCCTGTGGGAGTGTGCATACATGCCCCGGTGGTTGCAGGACCCTCAAGAATGGGACGGGACGTATGAGGGTGGCTCACCGACAGAGAGATCATCACTGAGAAAGGTATTTCTCGACAATATTGATGAACTTGACAAGACGGGAGAGTGGAGAAGGGCCCACGATAATGGTCGTCCGTTTCGGGAGTTCACAAATATGTTGAACTTCCATGTGGGTGTATGGGCAGATGCAGATATTGAAAGGTGGGTTGATGAGCGGCTAGAGTGGGCGAATGAGCACCCTGGTGAGGCATTTGTTAGTGTTTCGAAATTAGAGCAATAGAGCAAAATACCAATCTTGATACGATCTAAGGTATGCCTATGCCCGTTGTGAACGTCTTTTTCACTGAGATTTGTTTCCGATCCAGAACCTCTGTATTCTGACAGGCTCGCCATGCCTCTCGCTTCTCCTCTCCTACGTGCTTGATCCTCACTCGTTTGACACTTTCCTGGACTTTCCTGTCCAACAGGTGTTCCAGCGAGTCCACTTCCATGAAAGGCTAACATGGATGTAAGCCACCTCGTAGAAAAGCGACTAATGTCAAATTGGATAGACTATAGATAACACACAAGCCCAGTGCACAATTCCACGCTCCCACCCAACGCTTAATACCTCCGCCAAGCACCGTGTCACGTACACATTCTACATACAACCTTTCATTGTCTAGCCATCACCCCAACAACTTCCTCCTCAGTATGCTCCCACAACTTCCTCCTCAGTATGCTCCCACAACTTTCGTCTCTCAGCCTCAGTAGCAACATACGGCTTCACCGTCATCTCCAGTCCATCCTCTTCAACTCTCCATGCTCCCGCTCTACTTCCCTTCGTGAGCATCCCAAATAACATGTACTCCCCCGACTCATCATAGGAGATAATGGTTCCGAAAAGTGGCCCAACGATGAAAAGGATCTTGAGGAACCACCGAATAAATATCGATTTTGCATTTTTACCTAAATTCGTACGGACCATTCCTGGCCAGGCGTGGATGAACGAGATGGATGGGTTCCGAATCGCAAATTCCTGTGTGAATAAACGTCGTCGACGTGGGCTACAGTAAATACTTGAATCGAAATATGTGCTTACCTGGAAGATAACATCTGTATAGGCAGTTGTCTGCTGCCTAATCCTAATCAACGAATACCTCTTTTTCAAACCTAAATCATCCCATTCAATCTTCTTTTCCATTCCAGCGCCGAGTACCGAGTACACAGTAGCAGCCTGACCCAACTCACTAGCCTCCCTAAGCAAAGGCACTAAATCATTGACGATCTTCCACCTCCCATAATAAAACGCCGCCAACTTCTTATCCATCCCCTCCTCCGTCATTTCCCTTCCTAGCCCCTCCACAAACCCAACGGAGAGAACAAGGAAATTGATCCTGTAAACACGGCTCGAAATGTCTTTCGTTACACGCTCGATAGTTTTCATCGACGTCACATCGCACTCAATGAATTCATATTTTGCGCCTATGTCTGAGTTTGCGTCGGGGATAGTAGGTTTAGGTAACCCTGCGATGATAGATTCCGCAGCGAAACGATTTCGACCGACGAGGATGATATGAACGTTTCTGTTCGTATGACGTGCCAGTGCTTCTACCGTTCCTTGTCCGATACCGGCGGTTCCACCGAAAAACACGGCGACGGGGAGATATGAAGGTGAGAAGGCGCTGTTCGAAGCTATAACTGCTTGTAAGGCACGCTTAGATGGCATGGTTGGTTGATGACAAGTAATGGTGAATCTTGGGGTATATATATTGGACCTGGAGGACTAGGAGAAGCCGATGAGACGCGTCTTGAGCTCGGTCTTCAGCTTAGGCTCGTGATTGAAGTCCACGAATTCCCATGGAAATTGTAAGTGGAAGAAGAATAACAGGCGACATGATAATGATTATGATGATGAAGCACCCTGACCTCCGTCGATTTTTCCGAAAGTATTCAAATTGTCATGACGTAGCATCCTAAACTGTCTGTAAGAAAAAAAGGTCAGATCTTCCTTGCGTCATAGGAGGAGGAGGAGGAGGAGAACCGGCAAGGTCCCATTGAGAAACGGCCGGGAGTTTGCTGTTCCGAACCCTTCCATCCCGTTTATCCATGCATTGACAGGCTCAGTAAGGGCAGTAACTCTGCCGAATCGTTCCTCCTTTGACGATTCCTCTCGTCATCATGTTGACAGTATGAATACCTTGATTAACAAACACACGTATAGCGATGAGGCTCACGATGCTGTGTCTGAGCAGCGCTGAGCGAGGAAGGGATGGGAATGTTCAAGTGTAACAAAATAGGTAGTGCGTACGTGTTCAAATTTAGGGCCGGGCTAAACCAGCGGGTCCTTCTTTCGTCCTTCTAATGGAACTGCATTCAAAATATTGTCAACCTCTTCTGTGCATACTTCAGGTACAATATTCCTTGAAATTCACAAAGATATCATGATTCTAAATGCGGCCGCAGACTGGATCTGGAAGAGTGGACGAGCTCGAGCCAGTCCTATCAATTTTACGTCCTAGGATCATCACAAATCCACCCGAGATGATTTTCGTGTATAGGTGAGCTGGTACGCATCTAGGGGGAAAAGAGTGATGACAAGCTCTAGATTATCCTATAGTATCCCTTGGACATTGTCTCCTGTCAGGCGACACGGTGACACCTCGTCAGTTCCTGACAAAGTATTTAGCCAAGGTCTGGCCATAGATTTAAACTTATCCCTCTCTCTCCTTGGTGCACAACTGAATGGTATTAGGCACGATTTGTTGGATTCTCCAGTGTTGACATTGGCATGGAGGACCTATTGTATATACTCACAGTCCTTGGTTGTCGGTAGCAGTCTAGGTATCGCTCAAGCGCCTTCGCCGTATAAAAGGCTGTTCGTTCAAGAATTATCCTCAAAGCCTATCTTTCAACCTCCAAACGCCCACTCACCTTCAATATGCTCGCTAAAATAGCTGCTCTCATGTTCTCTGTTGCTCTGTTCAGTACGACCGCTACTGCTGCTCCTGCTGCTACAATCTGTGCAGTCTGCCCTCCGAGCATTTTCTTCGAAGGCCTTACCCGGAACTTGACTGTGGCGACAGAGGAGGAGGAAGATACGATTCAATGCACGTAAGTAACTCCTACTATCTCCCAACAGTGGAATGTATAATTTATGCTTGCTTGCAGTTACAGAACTCCCCCTGCCTCGATTTTCCCAATCTGCGTCTATTCAGTAAGTGTGCCATGTTTCTCTATTAGTTGAAACCAATACTGATTAATGTGAAATCTTGTAGAACCTTAATGGGGCGCTTTTCCTTACGAACGCAGGTTCAGCCTGCCCCGAAACTGCAACAACGGTAGCGATTGCACTCGGGCCATGTACCACTTCGGTCTGAAAAAGACAAAAACGAGTTTCTGTGCCCGAATCGTAGTGAGTGATTTGAATTTTAGAACCTTGTGGATACTGCTGACCAGAGTAGATCTGCACTTTAGTTAAAATTTGAATCTCACAACGAATCGGCTTCCCTGTACTATATTTTCTGCGACTTGTATTCTCGCACTCAGGCTGATTTCTTCTACTTAATGATGTGACCCAATTTGACGGTCTCGTCCCTTGTGTCTATGTAAACATGAATTTATTGCTTAAGGAGAGATGTGATTGTTTTACAAGCAGTATAGCCAACCTCGTATGCATCTTTTCAAGTTAGTTAATCACTTCTTCTTAGCCAAAACCAACGCAACAGGCCACTCAATCATCACCTCGTCCTCTCCCTTCACCTCTCCCTTCCCCCTTCCCCCTCCTCCTCCTACCTCCGAATCAAGTGCCCCCGTCTTCTCAACTTCCACGGCACCCTTCATCAACTCCTTCCAAAACCTCACCGCGATATTCCCTTCCTCGCGCTTCGCATCCTCCGGGTGCCGCTCGAGGTATGTATGCAACGCACTAAACGAATGAAAATACCCCAACAGCCCATTCCATGTGGTCTTGGAGCGAAGGATCACCGGTAGGGTTTGCGTGGCAGGAAGAGAGGGGTGGTGGGATCCTAGTAGGATGAAATAAAAGGTTAAAAAAACCCAAGCTGAGAAAGGATTCAGAGGAAAAACTCACCTGCGAAATAAATTCTATCCGTGCGATCACCAACAAAGACACCTTCCGCACCCTTGATACTTCCAGGCTCGGGTACATCAAGGAGATGTCTTTCGAGTATCGTTCGACCAGGCCTCTGCCAGTGCGGACCGAGGGAATCATCGTAGGATGTTCCTTGGATGTATGAAGTGATGAGAGGTGTCAAGGATGGATAGCGAGGAAGGCGGATTTCTGAGTAGATCTGAAGATGTTTGCTCAAGATATTTAGTAAAAAGGAAAGGGAAAGTGATATCGGTAATGGGACGTGTCATACGTACCCAGAATGCGAAAGTCCCATTTGAACGGAGGACTCGGCCTACTTCAGGCCAGACTTTAGTCCAGTCGAACCAGTGCGCGGCTTGTGCTATGATACAAGGGCAAGAATGCAATTAGCGACACGCAGAGAAAATACAACGAAAATACTGACCTGAAATGATCAAATCAATAGAATCATCCTCTAAAATACCTAGCTCTTCAGCCGGTGATTGGACGAATTCGAATTGGGTAAGTCTGTCCTTGCTTCCTACAAGTACTGCTATTAATATATATAGTCAAGAGAAATCAAATATTATACATACCGCTGCTGAGCTGATCCTGAGCGTACTTCCTAGCTTGTTCCATCATCCCAGCACTAGGTTCTACACCAATAACGCGTTTGAACGGGTGAAGCTCGACAGTCGCTTGTCCTATACAAGTAACATATCATTCCATCGATCTCGGACTCGTCAATCGATAACAAAGTAACAGACCTGTCCCACACCCCAAATCTACAGCGAGATCCCACCTCGGACTAGCCTTGTCCACTGGGGTTTCAGAAGCTTTCACTTGAAGTTCGCTACGTGAAGGTAAAGCTGATGCCCCATTCTGGTGGTAGTTGAATATGAACTGGAACAAAGATTTCGGGTACGTAGGTCGATGTGCTGCGTAGACTGTAGCGTCGAAAGTTGTCTTTGCGTATGTAGCCATTCCTTCTGGAGTTTAGAGTAAAGTAAACACGTCAGGGACTGAACGAGTGGCGAAGATGTTCATAATTACACACCTTTTATACTGCAGTCTCAACAGACAGTGCGAACATAACGGAATCGGAGGTGATATGAATCCAATATCGAAACGAGAGTGAGTCAATGCCTGCCTGGTACATGCACTACTCTATTGAATGCACCGTCAACTCGTCGACCGATAAAGCCGATAAACAGCTTTTTATAACCTGGCAGTTCCGGGTAACAGCAAAGTAGGGGATAAGAAATATCAAGCGCGAAAGACACGCATGAGTCATTCATCCACGACTATTGAGATTCGGCTTTGAATACCGAAGATAATATGTCAATGCTAGCGTTGCTCGTGGATACGTCACGCCATGCCGGGTACGTTTTGAATTGTGCATGTGTATACGGTACTGTGACTTGTTAGCCTTTCTGCCCACAATATTGAGTTGTAGAAGCCTCACCTAAGATCCGAAAGCTCGTTACCCATTGAGTACCCTCTCACTTTCTCTTCGCAACAGACCAATTGACCATCCAGTCTTCACCGGCACGAGTGCTGGTCGAAAAGACGTTAGTATGACAGGTGCAAGGTTATGCACGTCGGAACAAGTTTTTTTCATGTCGCGAAAGAAAACAGAACACGAGCGCGCGCTAGTATATGTCTGTGTCATGCATATATGCGCAACAAGATAGCAGCTTCAGCATAGAACGACGAAGGGGCGTCATGAGTATACTTGCATCAAAAAGGACATCAAAGATTTCGATTATCAGCCTCTACACTCACAACATAATCCACACACAATCCCACCCACCAATCCCCCTCACTTTTACTTCTAAACTTCTACTTCTTCTTCGCCAAAACCAACGCAACAGGCCACTCCACCATAACCTCATCCTCACCTCTCACCTCTCCACCTTCAACCCCCGCAGCACCTTCCACCAACCCCCTCCAAAACCTCTCAGCGATATTCCCACCCTCCCTCTTCTCATCCCCAGGGTGTCGCTCGAGGTACGTATGTAACGAGCTAAAGGTGCGGAAGTACCCTAGTAATCCGTTCCAGGTGGTTTTTGAGCGGAGGATAACGGGAAGGGTGGAGGTGGGAGGGAGAGAGGGGTGGTGGGGACCTGTGGGAGGAACGAAGAGAAGGGAGGCGTGTGTCAGAAGGTGCTTTGATATAGGGTTATGATCGGGAGGAAGAGGGAATAGACGATGGGAGGAGAATTGGGAGAAGGGGTGGCGGGCTGTGGGAAACCGTAAAAAGGAGGGAGCGAGAAAGGGACAGGGTAGGGAGGAATCGGGAAGACTTGCTAGGGTGGGTGTGGAGAAAACGAAGGGAGGAAGGAGGACGGAGGAAACTCACCAGTAAAATAAACCCTATCCGTACAATCACCCACAAACACCCCTTCCGCTCCTTTAACACTCGCCGGATCAGGAACGTCCACTAAATGACGTTCAAGAATCGTTCGGCCTGGACGCTGCCAGTACGGCCCGAGGGATTCTTCGGGTGATGTTCCTTGGAGGTAGTCCGTGATGAGGGGTGTTAGGGTTGGATAGCGTGGAAGGCGGAATTCTGAGTAGACCTGGTGTAAGAGGTGAAATTGTGATTTGGATGAGCTGAAGGGAGGAGGGGTGGTTGAGGGGGACGTACCCAGAACGCGAGTGTCCCATTGGGTCGAAGGATACGACCTACCTCAGGCCAGAGTTTCGTCCAATCGAACCAGTGAGCTGCCTGTGCTGTAGTGGTAAGAGCAACGTCAACGCACGATTCTTATCAATCACCAATAACAAAAGTGCAGCGAACGAAGAAAGAAAGAGCTGGAGAGGAGGAAAAAAACAACAAAAGAACATACATGAGGATGCTCACCAGCGATGACCAAATCCACACTGTCGTTCTCTAAGAAACCTAGCTCCTCTGCGGGGGATTGTACGAACTCGAATTGAGAAGGGTTGACGTTGTTGTCTGTATGAAAGAGAGTAGTAAAGTCAGACGTTGAAAACAGCCAAAACAAAAGGCGTACCTGCAAAAGACCCATCGTTGAACTTGTCTCGAACATACTTCCTAGCTTGCTCGACCATCCCCTTACTAGGATCAACTCCAATAACGCGTTTAAACGGAGTCAACTCAGTCATTGCTTGACCTATCCGAGCCATTCAGCATTCGGGTATCGCAGATATCCAGCGCGAAACACACCTGTCCCGCATCCCAAATCTACCGCAACGTTCCACCTCGGACTAGCTCTTGACAGTTGCGTGGCTGCGAGTGTAGGTTTGAGCAGAAGAGGTGAGGATGTTGTGTGGAGGGTATGGCAAGGGCCACCGAAAAAATTACGGGTTGAAAAAATTTTTAAGGACACTTGAGAGGGAACCGACAGAACCGACCGACCGCGTGATGTCACACCTTCCATATATGGTACTGCTTTAACTTACGCACGCCGGCGCTTTCCATCTGATCTCTCTCTCTTTTTTTTTTTCAGGAGCTCACATGGGCAGTTCAGACTGTTATCAAGCTACCATGTTTTCTCCTGTTCTTTGCCTCATTTATTGCACCAACCACCTCATTTGTACAGAACATCCAGCTAGCCCCCATCCATGTACAAGCACCTATCCTAGTGCCTGTTCACAACTCATTTACATGTCCACTGATTGCAATTGTCATTACTACCATAGAATAGACCAATACTTACCTCCATTTAGATAGCATAGTAGTATATAAGGACTCTTGTATCATAGTGCCAACTCATTGGCTAAATAAATTGTTTCATCTTGCTATATTTCTGTCTCAGTTCTTATCTCAATCTCTCTTAACTCTCTTCTTTGTTCTTGTCTCCTTTATTCTCTCTCAAAGTTATCTCAACTTCCATGGGTCCATTTGACAATGTGTTTACACTCCACTACTCATTCACAACCACTGGTTGTGATACAAGGCTTGTCATTGTCAAAATACTACTTAGCAGCTTGTCTCAACATCAAACTACAACTGAGAAGTCTTTTCATTGCTATTACCATCACTAACATCTCTAGGACTTAGGCAGAAACATTGAGGTCATAACAAGTACTTATTGAGAGGGTTGCCTTCAAGGTCATCAAAGTTTTGAAGTAATGGAAAAGTAATGCATTCCTCACATACCTACAAAAGCATGCCAAGATCATGACATCCTATATGCAAGTGGACTTACATACAGAGTTTATTGCTTATACTATGCTCCCAGTACATCACCAGTAAATTACCACTGCTCCTACTATTCCTTCTTCAATATATACATATCATCACAAATCACTCTCATTGTCCCATAGCAGCAGTGCTCCTTCCTCATTTGGGTATCTGCAATCACTGATGCATCACTGCACTCCTATAGCCCTGGACATTGCATCTGACCACACATACCATGTAGAGTCTTGTTGGAGCCCAAGGGTTCATAGAGCTTTGCCTATACCTCAGAGTTTCACATGCATCACTTGCTATCTAGATGAGAGAATGTACTAACATTCTCTTCTCTTTGTACCTAGCATCTACAGTCATTTCTGAGGATGGATCAGCATAGGGACAGAGGACAAGACATGTAGACAGTACAACTCACATGCTCCAGGGATCAGAAAGTACAGAGAGATATAGAAAGCAGGATCAGCTTTGGGAAAGAGGATAAGACACATATGCAGTACAACTCACAACCTGCAGGTATCAGAAAGCATAGAGAGAAATTGAAAGCTAGATCAGC
>RCHF01002814.1:0-24262 GCA_003987895.1 Neonothopanus nambi | reverse complement strand
ATATGCAGGAAGATTCATCTGTAGCTGATGTACCTGAGAGCATATCTGAAAACGAAGCCAACAAACCAAACAGCAACTTAGGAGGACTGAAAATAAAAGTCAAGGCCAAATGATATCACAATACAGTGAGTTTGAGTTCATAGCATAAAAGACATTTGGTTTATTTTATTTAGGATGCACCCCTGTTGACTTGGAAGGAACATTTCTGAGAGCAATATCTCAATGCTGAATTAGTTCACTTCGGCCGAGGGAGGCTTTGGTGCCATGAAGGTCTCTGTCATCATTGTAAATCAGCATCCATGACGCACTGATGTATCAACTGCTTTTTATTTCAACCAGTTTGCAAGGCATGCCTTGTTGTAACACACCATAATACACCACTTCATCGGATTGAGGTAAGTCTCTGTCTTCTAATCAGTGGAATGTTATTTTGAATACAAAGTACAGGAGTGGTCAGTTAATGGCTATTTCACGGTGACCACCCTTAGGGATCTGGGGTTGGTAGTACAATTAGGTCATCTGGCCAGTCATTGATGTGCCTTCCCAGAACCTGCGCACAAAGATTTTGTTGTCATAGCAAATAATGGCATTCATCCTGTGAATTTACTTTTCTGCAGATGTCTCGACACTCCTTCGCATTATCAGCAACTATTGGAAGTAGGATGGTGGCCTTCTACTCTGTTACAGCCCAAGACCGCTGCCACCAGGAACACACTCCATTTCTTCCATATTTTGAATCTTGAAGGTCATCTTGCACCAACCAACTTCTATCGCTCAATTGAAAATATTACAGATGAGTCTGGATTGAAGGCAGTCCCAGTAAGATGTACTTCTTTGAATGAAGAACGGAGTCTTACTGATATTTTTGATGTCAGGACCGTCTAGACCAATTTATGGTAATCATGTGCGAATTTCGGCACATTGAAGAGACTAAGGCTGCAGGGCATTGTCATGATCCATCGGGTATTGCGGGAACAAGGCAAGGGGAGCTCACAGTTCCATGCCGAGCTTGTCCTGTTCCGGAAATCAATCTGCCATTGGGTTGGGAAAATGGACCTGAGAACATTCGGTTCGTCATTTCAATGCTTTGTTTCATGAGCAGTACTGGAAATGGATCCTTTAGCTGGCTTTATACACTAATTCTGGCTCAAGATGCAAATTTCAAACAGAAAGCTTGACTTCGGAAACATGATGAGCGGGATCCATGTCTTGGACCAGGCTGGGGCGTCTTTGTCAATCATGAGTCATATTTTGAGTATTTGAAGACTGCCGTAAATCAAGAAGAGGTGAGATCCTCACTGATGTGTTCTTCAGCCATTTTAATGGATGTACATGCAGATCAGTCATTGTGTCAGTTTCTCCGCAATCAATGACGCAAATAGAAAGAATGCAAAAGGTCTGCGTGCGACCGAGATAGGCGCTGTGAGCTGTGCACGACATGAGGTGTATCGGCCGAATGGAATGGGAGATCTTCAAAAGGGTGAACGGTACGATTTGTCTGATATTTTTGTGTAACTATTTAACTCATATAACTATTTATCAAGCTATGTGAATATGGACTTCATTTTCTTGTCAAGTATTTTGGGAACAGCATGGCTCAGTCTCTTGGTATCTTACGACATAGCATGTCAATGGGTGGTAAATTTCTTCTCTCGGATGGTGACTATGCCGGATTGGTTGCATCTCAAACCTGGTCAACATATCCGTTTCCGTGTTCCCAAATGGCATCTTGCGGCACACATTCCGAAGTGCCATGCACCATTCTCATATAATTTTATGAAGGGAGCTGGAAGAACAGACAGCGAGGGTGTGGAGCGGCTGTGGGCTTGGCTAAATGGTATTGTTTACATGGTTTGTCTGATGAACGCCAGAGGACGATGGGATACGATCAATGATTTCTGTAATCATTGGAATACCAAGAAAATGAAGGATCTTTGTGAGTACTTCACCTTTAATCTCAACAGGTTTACCTAATGCCTTCTTAGCTTCATCGCTTCTCAGAAAGATGACGTTGATCATCCCCCAAGCAATTGTACACTTTCATGCATTTCAAGCCTTCACGAAAGGTCTTGCTATCCACCATTGTGAGCAACTCGAGCATTGGGAAAAGCAAGTTCGGGCATGGGAGGATGATAATACCCAGCCTTGTCCATTTGACCTTCCAGAACATGGTACGTACTTGTGATTTATTGGACCCGAGCAAGAATAATGACATTTGTACTTCAGATCTGACACTTGTGAAGCTCAAAAAAAGGGTTGCAGAGGAAGATCATGCAGAAGCTTCGCAGATCTTTCCATCTCTCGGCAGCCTGGGTTCTCCTAGTGCATTTCTTTTGGAAGGACTGGATATTGAAGAAACACAGTGAGTGTACAGTGCCACACATTTTATCAAAAGGCTCACTATACGGTACATAGGCAAAAGTTACAGCATGATGCACAGAGAATTACCCCTGGAACATCACAAGAGACTGCTCTTCAGACTTGTCAAACTCACCTTCTGTGGTGCATCAAGCATTTCCGAGATGCCCAGGCGAAGCATATGCCTTTCGTGGCAGATCTCATTGACAGTCTTCCTGCATCTGATTTCCCCACATCACAACCGGAGCAGATTAAACTCATGCTTCTGTCATCTCTCAAACTGCCTGCAAGAGCGCAGTGCTCGTACCTAGGTCAGCTCGAAGATGAAATGCGGTACACTCAGGCTATGGAATTACTCAGTAAATTGCATGCAAAGTTACATTCAAGAATGGTGGCATATAACTACACCTCGAGGTCAGCAACGGGACAACGGCATCGCATGACTACCTGAGAATTACAACTTCAGCTTGAGGCACGCATCAGGCTTTTGGGGACGCAATATTCAAATGCTTGTGAAGCTTTGCTCCACCTTCGAGGGCCAGGAGATTGGGAAAGTATTTTATGAGTGTTGAAGCTGGAGGACGTAAGAGGAATGAATGAACGTGTGCTGACAGCGGAGGAGTTGAATGAGTATGTTAAGGCACAGGAGCTTGCGGGAATGATGGCTGAAGAAGTTGAAGCAGCTATTCAAGAAATGGAGAATTGTCTTATGGTGAGAATTGAACCCCTCCTGAGTCTTGGAGAAGGACAGAGAGTGCTTTCATGGATCTGGTACAATGTGCAGGGCCCAGAACTTACTGAAAACATTCATGACAGTGAGTATTTTTGTTTTTTTGTATTGTATTCAGTTTTCATCTCATATGCCGAAGGTCTTCATGTTGAATGGTGTAAAGTGTGTGTTTGGTTTCACCATGCTTGGGAAGAGATCATGCTTCTGGAAGAAGAGATGCAGCACTCAATTGCTTATTGTGCATGGAAGGCAGTTTGGTGGAAAAGCCAGGAATCACGCTGTTCTGATATTTCTGATGAGCTTGCTGAAGGATTAGCAGCATATGTGAGGCATCAGGCATCAGTTGAATGTCAGTGGGGATATCAATGGTCGCAACAATGGTCCTTAATCCGAGAGTGCGCACAGGTTGTTTTAAATTATCTGAACGGTACAGGGTCTTTGCCACAACAAGAGCTGGATATTGAGCTGGAAGTGGGTGGTGACGATGATGATATCAATGTTCTAGGAGGCGAGAGTCTGGATGATTGATTTTTTACATGTACGTATAGCTTCCAAGAGAATGTACTATGTTTTATTTTTTTGTTTTTGTTACATGAAGTCAAGGCGTCCCATTAAAAATCACCTTCTCTGTGTACCATCCTCGGTCTCACCATTAGAATCACTGCACTCTCCAGGACAATAGTCCATTTTAATGAAAATTCATGCCCCTGCCGAACCGTCTCATTAATATTAAGGCCTCTGCTGCAACCATTTTAATGGGAAATCACCATCTGAGTTCCTGCAAGGTGTCCCATTAAAATTCATGCCCCTGCTGAACGGTCTTATTAATATTCAGGTCTCAGGCATCCCATTAAAATTCGGGCCTCAGGTGTCCCATTAAAATTCATGCCTCTGCTGAATAGTGTCATTAATATTCAGGCCTCTGCTGCAACCGTTTTAATGGGGAGTCCCTACTGAAGCGTGCCAACGATTAAAACTAACACCCATGCAAATATTGTAATGGAGGCATGCCATCTATATTCACCGAAGCTGATCCATTAAAATTCACCTTCCTACCATTGTTCCTGCCATTAAAACTGTTATGCTCTCTAGAAAAGCAGCGCAACCATTGTAACAGGTAGTCATGGAGGTACCTCAGTACATTGCAATGGGGCTGCAGGGACTATAGGTACTTCAACATCCAACAACACCAGCAACACCACGCTGCAGAACAGAAACAGAGATTGCAGCCATAGTCCAGCCCAGCCCAGTCCCAGCACCCACAACTCCGATTCTATAATCCTGACCACACACGAGTCTCATTCGGCAGAACATAGTCGTACCCCAACTGCGGCACACCAAGGTGGAAGTGGCCAAGGTAGAAGTCATGGTAGCCAACTTGTAAACACTGGTGGGCTGGTAGGACTACCCTAGAACTGTTGCATTTTGTGCACTGTACATAGTCTGTACCACAATTTGCATATGTATATACATTCGCCGTGTCGAACGTTGTTCGTAGAAACCCCACCAACCCATGGAGCAATGGCTCATTGAGGGTTCCTCCAACAAGAAACAGGAAAGGGCTCATGCGACATGCATGGGCAATTTATACTACAGCTCCGACGACTGCGCCAGCTAGAAAGGAGGAAAAGTAGTCTGTCAGTCTCGAAATATGAGGCATAATGTATAGTAGCAGAGACACACACCTCATAGGGACCCGGACTCTTCGTATCTGTGTCCATGTCCATGTCCATCTTCGTCCTCAAGTTCATCTTCGCCTAGCAGTGGCCCAACCTACTTTCCAGACACGATGTACACTCTGATACGGCCAAACTCCCATCCAAGTTGACTTATAGCACAGGTTCAAATCGAATACTATGCCAGCCAGAAAGATAGCCTAGAAAAAAGCAGAATCAGCAGACGTTCAGTCACGGCATATCATTATGAGGTGTAGAAGCAGAAACATGCACCTCATAAGCCCAGAGAAAGAAATTGAAACGCCGTAGGCCTAAAACATCCAGACAAACCAGTCTTCACCTGGTAGTAGTCCAGCCAATTTTTTCAGATGTAGCAAACATCCAATACAGCTTCCAAACTCCAAATGCATGCCTGCAACTTCGAAGACTGAGTCATCCAATCATGATAGATCCATAATGTCCAACTCGTCGCTGGCCAGTGCTGTGTAAGCTCGTGATCCAGGGATATTGATTGAATGACTCAAGCAGTCTCACTGTTGGGTGGCTAGTGTTGAGTGGCTAGAGCGAACAGTCCGAGTCAAGATTAGAGAGAAAATAGAAAAAAGCAGAGCTAGCACAATCATTCAGTCACAACGTATCATTATGAGGTGTAATAGCAGAGACACACACCTCATGATCATAAGGGGACCGATTTGAAATGCAAACACCGTTATAGACCTGAACCACCCATCTACGTCTTCCTAGCCAGCGACAGCATTAAGAGTCCCAGGACCGAATGAAGGAACAAGGGACAAGCCAACTCACGCTGAGCTGAGGCTGGTCACGCTGGCAACACCGGATCAAACCGGAGGCCCATATCGGGGGACACAAAACTGCAGAAAGCTCATTGGTAAGAACGAATTCTTCATTTCATTTCATTCCATTACGAATTCATAACTCATCTGATTTGAAATAGTTTTCACGTTGAAGCCATATGTCTGAATTGCGGAATACTCGAGTGTCTTGTACCGAGCCAGGCCACCCAAATTCATAGGATGTAAAAATCCCGTGATGGTCAACTGTGGCTTGGACAATAAGCTGCGAAGCATGAAGTTAGTGATAGCAAATGTGTTAGAGAACACTACACACTGCATAGAACTTCTTTTGACACCAAAATGCAAACAGATTCCTCAAAGGCTTATCCAGAAGCCTGATCAGAGTTCCATCTGCTGATCCCAGGCATCCCAGAAAGCCAGCCTTTGCCATTGCATCCGATATAAATTTCCGGCACTCCTCACCAGGCCAAGCAAGATGTTTGTCTTGTTGATTTCTCAAAGCCTTACACACCCGTTGCATGTACAGATAAACGGTCCCTTCAGCAATGGAGATAATTGATGCCGTCTTTATTGCAGTCTCAGTGAGAGCGCAGCAAGGTGTGTCAGCCTCAGAGCGGTCGGGTGAATACCTACCAAGTATAACTTGAGGAGCTAGGGCTCAACTGTAAGTTGTAGACGAGTAAAGATGAATGAGATTCAACTTGTCCTTCTAGTAAGGACTACGAGGTACTTTTATACATGCTGCTTATCTACCATAGGGCATAGGGCATATCTAAAGATATAATGCCAAGTAAGTACTGAGTAAGACTACACAAGGCTAGCATATGTAACTGTCATATGTGAGTATGTAGCATAAGGTGCTCTATTACTTGTAGAGCTGATACTAACTAATAAGTAAGTATTCTACATGTGTATTCCTAGTTCATCTGACAATGTAACTCATGCTCTGCATGAGATAGCTGAGTGAGCATATACAAATGCTGACTGAGTGTAATTCCACGATATACATCAAAGTAATTCCAACACTCCCCCTCGCTAAGTAAACTAGGTTATATGAAAGCGTAAATTAGACTTTTGATGACACCTAGCATTTAAGCTATATTTCCAAAGGCCTATCAGAGTCTTGCTTCGATCATCAAAGAAATCATCCCATAATAATTCCTAAAGAATCACGATGCTTCTTGAAAAGATTGCCTTTAAGGTTCTTCGTCAAGATATCGGCTATTTGTTCCGATGTTGGTGTATGTTTGAGATTAATATATCTCTCTTCACACCATTCTCATATCTTGTGATATTTGATGTCTATATGCTTAGTACGTTTATCTGCAACAGCATTAGACGCTAGGAAAATACTTCCTGAATTGTCTCCTAACAACTCGGTATTTCTTTGATGAAATCCTAACTCGTCCAAGAGATTTTGCAACCAACGAATCTGTCTCCCACAGTCCGTTATTGCCATATATTCAGCTTCTGTTGTAGAAAGGGCAATTGTCTTTTGTAAATGTGTCAACCAGGTAATGGGAGCATTTGCTAAGAATATAATATTTCCTGTTTGAGAGCGACGTGTATCAACGTCCTGTGCCCAATCAGAATCTGAATAACCCAATAATCCTTTATTACTTTTGCCATCATAAGTGATTTTGTATTTGTTGGTGCCTCGTAAATATCGTAAGATGTGTAAGGCCCAAGAGTAATGTTGTCAGCTTGGATTAATGGAATAAGATGAAAGTTTAACGACTGCATAAGATATATCAGGTTGTGTCCCAAGTGTGAGATAAAGAAGTGACCCGATCACTTGTTGATATCTCTGTTGTAATTCTTTGTCTAGAGGTCCAGTATTCTTTCCAGAGGTAAAGTTTGTCGGTAAAGGGGTTATGGCTATTTTAGCATCCCATTGACCAAACTTTTTAACTATCTTCTCGAGATATGCTTCTTGATCAATGTGAATTAAGCGTTTGCTTCTATCACATCTGATCCGCATAGATAAGAAGTCTGATGGTTCTCCTAGATCACGACATTCCCATTTCTTCATAAAAAGGTCCTTCAGGTACTTGATGAGAGCGCCATTAGGTCCCATGAACATAGCATCGTCAACGTAAACAACAGCTATGACATATTCTTTTTCTTTTCGATAAACAAAAACTCCTGAATCGGCTTGACTTCGGGTAAAGCCAAGTTCTCGCATAGACTTGTCGCATTCATGCCACCAAGCTAAAGAAGCTTGTTTAAGTCCATAAATGGCTCGTTTGAGTTTCCAAACTTTATTGCCCTTACGAAATCCTTCTGGTTGTTCCATATAGATTTCTTCTTCTAGCTTTCCATATAGAAACGCTGTTTTAACATCTACCACACTGATTTCCCAATCTTCAAGTGCAGCTATTGCTAGAAGGGTGCGTACTGTTTCGTAATGAACGACTGGTGAAAACAGTTTGTTGTAGTCAATCCCATCTACTTGAGAAAATCCTTTCGCTACCAAACGAGAGCGGTAACGACCATCTTTCTTTCTGTCAAAAACCCATCAGTTCTTGATTGCTTTCCGTCCTTTAGGTAAATTGACTTCTTCATATACACCTCGATCTTTAAGAGCTTTAATTTCGGTCCGACATCCTTCAAGCCATGGTTCTCTATCCTTTTCTGGAAGAGCCATCACATTTCAGTAGTTCCAATCACGTATCACTTCGCAATCGTCATTAACTGCCTGTGCGAGAAGGTGATTTACAAATTCAACTCCCCCTTCCTTCGTAATTCATTCTAAATAAATTTCATGTGCCTGTTCCATTTTGGAATCTGATTGCGAAGGATCATTTTGTCTAGGTGGAAGATCATATCTTCTTCTGAAGTTCCGATCAGTCATATTTTGATCTCTGATAGGATCACTTCTTTCACCGTAAACATTTCCTTCTCGGCGTGTACGAATTCTATTTCATTCAGAACAGTGAGGTTCATTCTCAGTTTCAATAATTGGTCTACGTAAGTGACCTGGTCTGTTTAGGGAAGGTTGTTGTCGTAAATGAGGATGTGGTATATCAATATCCTCATGTGACCGTTGTTTCCAAGATCTTTGTAAACGATCTGCTTCTGGTTCTTCAGGTGTAACCGGACGAGTGGGAATGTTTTCCCTCTCTTCATCTCGTTGATCGTTTTCATCGTCAGTTTCATCAGGTGGAAAATATGATACTTTCATATTTTTAAATTCTGGATCTATCCACTCTGAATCTGACCATGTTGTATTTTGAGGTTTAAAATCATCCTCTTCATTTTTGGGAGGTATAGAAGAATCCTGTTGAGTATCAGTTCCACGTTGCTGATAGTCATCCGGATCAACATATTCGATGTCATCAAAAAGTTCATCAACTTCCTGATCATCATTTTGATCCGTGTCTGATGAAGACTCGGGAGATTGATGTTCATCGATTGTGGGATATGAAGCTATTGCTTCAGGACTGGAAGTGGATTGTTCTCGGGATTTGGTTTCCTTTTTACACTTGCACCGTGGAAACCATTCTTCGTCAAATATTGCATTTGGTGAAATATGGACTTTATTATTATTGTCCATAAACATCCAGGCTTTCGTGCCTGTGGCATATCCAATAAATGTCATGGGTTCTGCTTTTGGTATGAGCTTTTTTGATTTTCGTTCAGTTAAAGTTTTATGAACGTAAGCTCCGCAACCAATAACACATAAATAACTGACGTCAGGTTTCTTTTTAWRATAARCTTCKSTCGGCACTTTCCARTCAAGGATCTTTGTTGGCRTTCKATCATATATATGAGAAGCAGCCAAGAAAGTAAATTGCCACCAGGATTGTGGTAAACATGCATGAAACCTAATTGCTTCGGATTTATCCTGTAGTGTTCGGTTGATGCATTCAGCTCGTCCATTTTGTTGATGAACATATGGAGCTGATGTTTGTAATTGTATTCCACATTCCATTAAGTAGCTAATGAAATCCCTGTTAAGAAATTCTGATCCTCTATCAGCTCTAAAGATTTTGATGTGTTTGCTGGTTTCATTTTCGGCACGTGCTTTAAAATGTTTAAACACAGTTAATGCATCAGGTGATTTGTTCTTTAGAAGATAAGGATTGGCTTTTGCCGAATGATCATCAAGGAATATAATGGTATATTTATAACCATTGTAAGAATGTATTGGCATTTCCATTAAATCAGAATGAACCAACGCAAGTGGTTCAGATGCACATTCTTTAGGTGAGCTGGGATAAGACTTTGCAGTCATTTTTCCCATTGTGCAGCCTTTGCAAATTCCATAATAATGATCAAGTTTTTGAAGATCAAAACCTATTACAGCATTGCAAAGATGATATAAAGTGTCATTGTACAGATGACCCATACGATTATGCCAAATAGATGTCATATTGTTTTGTTTGATGGAACATACAGCCATTGACACTTCCAAATTTTCATTTGGATTTTGATAAACTATTTGGGATTCGATCCAATAAAGTTTATCATTAAAGTGGCTGTGTTCACCAATAGCAATTTCTTCTCCATCATCATTGATAATATGCATAATTCCTTTTTTGGAATGAAGGTCATATCCTTCAGCACCAGGAGAGAATAAACAGTTAGGTGCATATGGGAGGTAATATACATCATTTAGTCGTGTGACAACAGACTCTCCATTAGATAGAGTGTGTCTGATAAAAACAATTCCTTTACCCATGGCTTTGGGTCGCTCTTCTGATGGTACCACAAGAGTCATTTCAGCTGCTTCAAATGATGAGAAGTCTTCTATATGACTTGTCAGATGAATAGTTGTTCCACTATCAATTAGCCAATAGGCATATGATGATTTAAACGCTTCGGAACATGTTTCGAATTGACTGTTTTTGTTATGATCCTCATTTGAACATAATGGCATGCAATATTTGGTAGGAGTTGAATTCAGGTCATGATTCATAGATAGTAGTATACATTGGCATAGGACAACAAGATTTTTTAAGTCATTTACAAAGTCCATTTTTTGTGTATCTACTAATACATTGTCTTCAAATTTGTACAATAATAAAATGTTTGCAATAATTTTTGAAGATAGATCTGAAACTGAATATAAATCTTTTGTTAGAGTATGCATGTTCAAGAGTAAATCATTAACACACCAGTCAAGCCAACTTTCATCATAGTCATCTGAACAGTCATAATATTCATATCAAGAATCATCCCAAGGAGTTTCTTCTACACGGGTTTGTCCCCAGACCCATGGATTAATGTAGGTCTCATCAACAATGCCAGAAATACTGATTGCTACATCAGAAACAGTACGGCTATCATTAGATCACGCTGTGTAATTGGGTCTTCGATCAAATTGTTCCTGTCTGATCCAAAAGTCAATCTCTCAAGATTGTTCCTCATCAGTTTGGATTTTAATATTGCATTTCTGATCCTTCAGAACATCTGATTCTGGCCATTTGGGTCGGTTAATAATTCTATGCCAACCTGGCCTCATAGCATCAGAATAAGATCGTGCTCCTTGTTTGTCAGAACAGTTCCAATGTGTGTATTTGGGGGGCAATTTGGATTGCGGATCATCGGGTGATTTCGTCTCATTTGCACATTGTGTCTGGTTTGATTCCGACGCCAGCAACAGTTTCTTCCCTGACAATTGGGTGTTTCTATTTCGGCATGATGATTCAGCGTAGGTGACAGAGGTGGTGAGTCCCATGGAGAAGCGTTGAACTGGATGTTTGAGTTTCTTACTTGAAACTTGATTCTGCTTCACCATCTTGGGATACTGCATAGTATGCAATGGTGATGCGGGTCTATCATTATTGCCGTCTGGCAATTTCCCCTTGTAATTATCAACTGTGGTGGATTTTGGGGAATTAGATGAGCTTCCTGCTGATTTTGCAGTTGCTCCCACATCCTTGCTAAAAATGCCTCACATTCTGTTCTCTGTATCTCCTCTTCCATATGGGGTTCTTGATTCTCCTGTGACTTCTTCAGCAGTGATTCGATATGATAATGGCAGCATTACCATCAATGGTTGTTCTTCTTCAGCTAATACATCGGCAATCATTGTTTCATCGGCAGAGATGTTTGGTATGTCATTGTCTCTTGTAATCTCCAAAGTTGGAGAGCTAGATGATGCCAGTGATTCATTACTTGTTTGTGCAACCACAGCATCAAACATATTTCTGTTTAAAATACTGGCCAAGTATGATGGTGGTGATGGAGTAGGTGGTCTAGGAGGAATGGCAGGTGTCACTATCCTTAATCTAGGTCTTATTGGAGGTACCATATTGCAACGTAGATTAGAACTTGAGATAGTATGGAGTAGAAATTCATGTGCTCAATCACGAGATAATATCTCTGTTCCCTGATGTCCATTATTAGGACTATTGTTAGGGTGTTGTTCAAGAAAGGAAGGATTTATTATAATCCCTGTTGGAAGATTAAGTCGATCTGCTTCTGCAAGATCTTCTTCCGTAATTGAATCAATCACTTCAGGGGTTTCTCAATTATTTATTGGTTGAGAAGATGATCCTTCCACAAATTCTTGTGGAGATGTCCAGTGTTCTGGGTGTTGGTATCTCATGACTTCTGTATTTTCTCAAGCTGTTTGAACATACTCCTGCCAAATTTCCTCAGACCTTTGCTCTCTGTCTGGTGCATGCAGATCTTCTGTGGCTTGTGGGTTTTCTCTGACGAAGTTTTGGAAGAATGGATTTGGTTCTTCGTCAGTAGGTTGTGATCCCACCATGTTGACATAAGCAAAGTCTACTGCATTAATGTGTTCAGCTTTGGCTTTTCCTTTTCCTTTACCTTTACCCTTTGAACCCTTTTTGGAATATCTCTTCTTCTTTTTCGGCTTAGCCAGCGAAGATGAGTTGTTTCCGTTATTTTGGGTTTGTGGTTTAGGTTATAAAGTTTCGGAAAGGACGCCAGTTAGGCTTTTTGCCATCTGCACATTTAAGTCCACTAATCTTTGCCATGTGTACCTGAGCTTGTCCACCATCACATTTGCGAATGTTTTGTTCAGTAGTAATAGCATTCCAAATGTCTGCATATTCTGAGCCAGTAGTTTGAATGAATGTGGAGACTTAATTTTTCCATGATTTAGGCAAGGCATTGTAGAAGGTATAAACCTTCATTGTATCTGTGAATTTAACACCTTCATACTCATGGAGTCTATCAAATAGAGTCCAGAGTTTGTCGAGTGATTCAATCGGATCATGATGTTCCCTAATTCGGAAACAAAGCACCGCCTGTAAATCATTGTAAAGTTCCATATCATTCTTCCTGTGGAAAACCTTTTTAAGTTCTTCCCAGGTAAGTGCCGTGCTTTGCATATTGTCCACAGTCAATTTAATATGTTTTAAGAAGTGCATGGGAAGTCAAAGCTTGATATAACCAATTGCTTGAGCATTTCCCTTGTTCCATTTGTCAAATTCTGGGTTATGAACAGTTTGAGCAGGTTGAGCTGGGGTTGAACCCAAAGCTGCAACTGCTGGAATGACCAAAATTTGGTCAGGCCTTGTGTATTCTTTATCAAGAAACGCAGCCAATTTTTGAGTCTGCAAATAAGCAGTCATAAAATGTTCAAATTGAACCCAGTTATTAACAGTGAGGTTGGGAACTTGGGAGAAAGAGCCGGAGGATTTTTCAGAAGACATTGTTTGCGTGTTTAAAGTGTTTGAAATTTCTAGAAAGAGATGGTGGTCAATATCCTCACGAAGAGAATTGCACCTGCTCGATCTAAGATCAGGGACACTAGCAATCAAAACGTCATCTGTGTCAAATGATGTATATCCTTTTGAACAAATCTCTGGGAGATCTGATCAGAGGACAAATCATAGATCGCAGTTCCATCATGCATCAGGGTCTCATCATCCCTGCATGCAATACATAATAAAATCTTCAGATCTAGAGAATAGGCTTCTGATAAGGTTACCTGATTATGTATACTTCTTGGCGGAAGTCCTGTCTCTTGGAACAGCCATGCTTTCAGGCCACCTCCGACAGTGTCTAGTTTATGATGGCAAGCTTAATGCCCAAACATCAGAGAAACCAGTCTCTAGACGCAAAACTAGGTCCTTCCATGAAAGCATCTCTTGGCGTAAACACCCAAAGGTCTGAGAGCGAGCATGCTTCCGAGTATAAACATATGGGCTACCAAATCATAATCCGTTTAAGGGACTTATGATCTGAAGCAGAATGGTATGTACTGTATCTACAAGTACTTCCATTTGTAGGTAATGTAGATTTTGTATAATTCTACATGAAAACGCAGTTGTGAGCCACTAAGGGCCTAACCTCCAGAATACCGGGTTGACTACCAGGATTGTCTCTGGATGGACTAAAGACTGTCACTGCAAAGGTACATTGGTCCCAACAGTTTGTTTTCCTATATACAGTAAAAAGCTTAATGGGAGAAAGTTTAAGCATCCCAGATTAGTTGTGTTCAGACAAAGTAACAGGACTACCCATAACCAAAATTAGGCAATCTATGATAGATTACCTTCAACCACATGTCCAACTACTTTGAGCAATCTTCAGTCAATGTAGATAATGACCAGAGTGACATCAGATTCGTCTTGAAGTGCCAGGGCCCATAACCTGAGAGCGCAGCAAGGTGTTAGCCTTAGAGCGGTCGAGTGAATACCTACCAAGTATAACTTTGAGGAGCAGAGGCTCAACTGTAAGTTGTAGACGAGTAAAGATGAATGTAATTCAACTTGTCCTTCTAACAAGGACTACAAGGTACTTTTATACATGCTGCTTATCTACCATAGGGCATAGGGCATAGCTAAAGATATAATGCCAAGTGAGTGCTCACTAATACTACATGAGGCTAGCATATGTAACTGTCATGTATGTGAATAGAGCATATGGTGCTCTTATACCAGTAGAGCTAATACTAACTAATAAGTATCGTATTCTACATGTGTACCTAGTCCATCTGACAATGTTCCTCATGGTCTACATGAGATAGCTGAGTGAGTATATAGAAATGCTGACTGAGTGTAATTTCACGATATACATCAAAGTAATTCCAACAGCTGGTACCCTTCTATCTCATTTACAAACACAGCCCATGTCTTGTATGCTCCATAAGTCAGTATGTGTCCCCTATAATAAAGTGATGGTTTTGCTGATGTGACTCTGTTTGCGTTACACTGGGCTTCCCACTGAATAGCATACTGGCTTGTTCTGCATAATTTCTACCTCCAGCTGCATTCGAGACACCAATAGGACGATAGTTTGGGAGCTCCTTCCAGAAGCCATGAAGGTCATCCCAGAAAGGCCATTCACCTCGGATTTTCTCTACAGATGCTGTAAGTCATCATGTGTCCTTCCGAAATGAACTCACACTCACCAATGAGATTTTTGACATCTTCATCCTCCTCACGGATGCCATGACCAGTATCTCCAAGCTCACGCACATAAGCAATATAGGTTGTTCGGAGTCTGAGGCAGTACAAGTTAGTGGGCTGGTAATTCAGTTGCAACTTGTTGAACTACACACCTCGAGAAATGCTGCTGTGTTGACCGAGCAAAGTGAGTCTCGTTTTCCTTGTACTGCTGACAGACATCCTCATCCATTTCCTCACTATCAAACACAGCTCAAGCCAAGATACCATAAGCTTGCATTTTCCCAGTATGCCCCACAACCTTCTTCCTCTCTTCCTTCTTAGCATCCGAGGTGGAGTCTCCACTGAAGAGAGAGATATGGAAAGTAGGATGGTCAGTGAGATATTCAAGTGCCGAGAAGGTCCACTGATGGTTTTTATCCCATAGAACAGGTCATGCTCTTGCTTTTTGCTCTCCAGATGAAGATTTGCCTCCTCGGCCTCTAGTAGCAGGTGCACGGCTTTTGGTAGAGGTCTTACTACCACGACCACAGGTCATGATAGCTACTAGTAGAGTAGAGAAAGTCGAGCTGAGCATGGATGAAAGAAATTTGATTCTGTATTACGAGGGCAAGATTACAGGATAGACTCAGAGTGTATGACATAAGAAAATAGAGGGGGAAAAGAGATCAAAAAACAGGCTCGGAAAAGAGATTTTTGCAAAAGCAGGTCTAGAGCTGCTTTTGCATACTTTCATTTTTTGCAAAAAAAGCCTTGTGGAGGATCGGAAGTTCAACTCAAAAAAGCAATCAAAAAAGTGTCAAAAAAGCGATCCTCTCGAATCGTGAAACACCCTAATACATTACTATACCTTACTACAATACTGTACGATATCCTTGCCACCCCTGCGCCTTGGTACATCGTCTTACCTGCTAGCAGCTAAATAACAATTCAAAAAAAAAAAAAAGAAAAAAACACTCAAAAAACACTTCACCATCCAATTCCGTACAGAGAAGTGATTGCAGATGATCATTGATAATAGATATAGGTTACTATTTGCGGAAAAGATCCATGTTTCTGGGTCATACTTACCTCCGTTATATCACCTTCCACTGAAAAACTGGAAGTTCGTTTGGTCAGTACAGAACCCTCTCTAACGAGAAAGTCGGGGACCAGATGAAATCGTAATGGTATATTTTTGCTTTTCCATTTCGTGGATGATCGATCTCTTGAGCGCTCCGAGTCTACCACAACTCCTCTAGATACCATAAAGACCCTTCCATCCGAATACTCTTTGACAGTATATATACCAACTCGAAAGCATTCCATAAATTATTTCTGCATCGACTACCTACTACTTACTACTACCCGTCCTCACAACCTACCCAATTAATTACCACGATCAACTCTAAACTAATCGTATCCATATTTATATTTGCGTTCCTACTCAAAGTCTCAAACTATCCCAATCCGACGTCGACTTATCGTTCGGTTTTCTATTCAACGACATTCGCCGCTCTCCACTCGTGCGCGCACGAGAGAAAAGTCGACCGCGGGAGAAGCAGGGTAGAAGGGCACGGAACAAGCAAGAAGGACAGGAAAGACGGGAAAGACAGGAAAGGACAGGAAAGCGAGTGGGTGAGTGAAAAAAAGAAAAAATTCAAGGAAATACCAAGCGGACATAAGAAACAGGAAACCAAAAACAAGAAAGAAAAAAAGGTGTTTAGATAGATGAGAGAGCAGTTGACGTATGCATGCATGCATGTAACTAAGTAGATATATATGTATGTAGGAGAGAAAGAGAAAGCTGAGAGAGCGAGCGAGTCCGCGTGATATCAATACAAGTCTATACAATCTGTACAGTGTAAAGATGCGAGAACGAGAACGAGAGGACGAGGGAGAGAGAACGAGAGGAATGTTCGTGCGCAACTGTAAATGGCGAATGATGTACCCAAACGACGAGGACAGTCCATTTGTTTGCTGTTTGTTATTTCAGAATCGAGTCCTCGATTTGATTTTGGGGAAAGGACAAGGACGGTCAGGAGGGGAGTCGTAACGTAAGAGCGTGAACGAATGAACGAATGAACGAATGAAAAGTCCAGGACGAAGCCGAGAGAGATGAGGGGAAAGGGATACGTGCAGGAGGTTGGTTGGTTATGGTTGGACGGACGGGAACGAAGGGTAAAAAGTGCTGAAGAAACAAAGTGACATTTTTTTGAGAGTTCTCAAGCTCAAGCGATCAAGCTTTGTATTTTCTTCTCTTCACATCTTACCCCCTCCTCTTCTCCCTCCTCCCACCCGCCGCACCCGCCGCAGCACCAGCCCCACCAACCAAACTCTCATACGTAGGCGGAATCTCATCCGGTCCTTCACCTTCACCTTCTCTTTCATTGTCAAGCGAGACACGTCCACCGTCTTGGTGTACTAAAACCGGTCCGCGGGTGGATGTTGAGGGTCCGTTGGGTGATTTACCTGTAGATAAGAGAGGAAGGGGGAGAGAGGGTGAAGGGTGGGTGAGTAGGTGTGAGGCTCAGCGAAGGGAGAGGAAGGGGAAGATAAGAAGAGAAGGGGAGAAGGCGAGAAAACGTAGAAGAAGAACGGAAAGGAAAAGGAAGAGATTTCGTGACAATAATGTAAACATACACCTCGCATACACGCATACATACACGAACAAAAGAAAAAAAGAAAAAAAATAAAAATAAAAACTGGCACACACTCACCTTGAAACCTCTGCCCACTCCCCTCATCATCCGGATTAGCCACCATCAACCCCGTACCCCCCGTACCTGCACCCGCACCCACACCCGCCTGCTGCGACCTATCAGAAACAGACGGTGCACCTCTTCCTCGTTCAGGTCTACCACCACCGTACCCCGCCGCCGCCGCCGCCGCCGAACTACCACCGGCCCCAGCTGCACCAGGTGACGGCACAGACGAAGGCGAAGGTAAAGGCGAAGGCACAGGCACATTCGCATTAAACCCGAACGCCTCTCTCTCCTTCGCTAACCTCCCGGGAGACATACCACCCCCAACAACGTGTCCACCCGAAGAAGAGGATACGACGGATGGTGCACCACTTACACCTTGGGGTCCGGGTCCTTGGCCTTGAGTGAAGTACCCGTTGGAAGAGTTAGTCCCGCCT
The DNA here is from genome assembly GCA_003987895.1 of Neonothopanus nambi. NCBI lineage: Eukaryota > Fungi > Basidiomycota > Agaricomycetes > Agaricales > Omphalotaceae > Neonothopanus > Neonothopanus nambi. The sequence continues at coordinate 6,230 of RCHF01002814.1, read as the reverse complement.
GTGTATTGTTGGCCTAGACTAGGTCCAGGTGAAGGTTGTCTCCAATCTCCTCCCGCGCTCGTTGGGATTCCGAACCCACCGGAAGAAGCAGTGGCAGGTGGGCTTCCTACGCCTCCGTAGGCGTACCCGCTGTATCCATGTCCGTGTCCACTCCCGCCTGAGGATATCGTACCGCCTGTAAGCGGTGGACTACCCATTCCCGGTGAACCACGAGTATCATACTGGTTTTGTTGGTTGGAAGGGTTGAACAATTGATAAGGCGTAACAACACCTCCACCAACAGTACTCGCATTCAACCTCCCTCCCATCCCATCATCATCAAGTAACTCCTGCATCTCCGGTCTACCACCCGCACCCCCGTGCCCACCTCCCCCATGTCCATCATCATCGTCAACACCAATATCCGGTAAGGTCCCACCATACCCCCTCCCCCCAGGTCTAACAATCCTATCAGGATCAAAGTTCCCGTCAAACGCATCGAGGTCCTCTAGGTGTCGTCTACGTCGAAGCCAGAAGAATATACCCGTTGTTAGGAGTAGTAGACCCGTGATACCTCCTACGACTCCACCTACGATTGCGCCTGTGTGTGAGGAGTTGGATGAGGAGTTGGAGGAGGAATTGGATGAGGAGGCGGTTATGGTTGATCCGGCGGGGATTACGGATTGGGTGGTTATTACTGTTGTGAATACTACGCCGTTGGATGTACCGCTAAAAATTCAATAGAATAGAATAAAAATTGAAGAGAATAAATAATCGTTAGTAATGAATATGAAACGAGAAAAATCAACACGTACACAGAAGTACTCTCAACCGACGTAGTCGACGCCTGACTCAGCACAATCGTACTACTAGACGACGTAGACGACGCCTCACTCGTAGCCGATGCCGTACCCCCAGTACCCGTACCCGTACCCGTATTCGTATTGGAAGTCCCACTCGGGGATGTACTCCCCGTCCCCGCTCCCGTACCCGAAGTTCCCCCATTGGATATAGTATTCGAGCCTGAACCAGTACCCGTTTGATTTCCTTGAGTGGGTGTAGAGGTGTCACCGCCACCGGCATTGGTATTCGAGGTGGTTGGGGTGGATGAGGTGGTTGGTGTTGGTGTCGATGAGGTGGGTGTACTGGTGGTTTGAGCGCTAGTATCGGTGTTGGAAGATGCCGATGGGGATGTAGATGCTGCTGGCGACGCCGGGCCTGTTAGTTATCATCATCAACAACACATAAAATAGATAATGATGAACACTCACTGGCTGCTGTTCCCCCAGTATCAGACGCAGAATTCGACATGACGGATAGTTGTGTTTGTGTTGTGAAAAAGAAACCGAGAGCGAGAGCAGGAGAGTGCGAGAAAGAGAGGGGGGATTATGTAAAATTCTGCCAGCAAAACACCCACTCAGTAAACCGCCACGATATATGTAAGCCCAGCAAGAACCAAAAACAGGCAGCACTGCTCGAAAAGGCTCCCTTGAAGCCAGGCCAATCGCCTGATGTTGTTCAAGGCTGGGCCAGCAGCATGGATTCCACGCACCTTCTAGTATGAACTTCTACGAGTAAGCTATCTTCGAGCTGATTTTTTCAAACAATCGAGTTGTCGTATTCAGAGTGGCATGAGAGTAAAAGAGTGAATGTCAAAGAGGAAGGAACAGGGAAAAGTTGAGTTGGATGGTGAAAGAGAAAGGGAGAGTAACGTACCAGTTAATAGGACTCTACCCGGGTATAACGACTTCTCCCTCTCCTTATCACTCGTACTCGTATTCCTGTTCGCCGTACTAACGGTAGTAGCAGCAGAAGATAAACTTTGAGCTTGCTTCTCCGCTGCTCCAGTCACAGTGGACACGACGCAATCATCGAAGTGGGTAATATCGACTGATGACGAGGAAATTGTTCGACCATGAATCGGTATCGATATCCCTTGAGGTTCCTGGAAGGATGTATTCGTTAAGCTGTCGAGCTGGGGTTATGACGATCAGTGAATTAGATAAGAGGGTGTACCTTGGCTTGTAAAGTCTGTTGAGAGACTTGTAGCGATTGAAGTTGGGTGAGGATTTGAGTTACATATAACACGACATTGTGATAGGATATGAAAGAAGGAACGGTGTCTCGGCTGTCGGCCCGCTCCTGCCATGCTGCAGCCGCACGTTTGGTTCGTCGCTGATAAGTCACGTGTGAATGCATTCGAGACCGTTCATCGTTACAGTGAGAGGAGGTATCGACTGTGGAGAATGAAAAGTGTTAGGAAGAGAACGGGAAGGCTATGTCTATCCGACCTCAAATCTTCTTCAATCGTTCGTCGTCACGGTGCTGGAAACAGTGTTCATCATTTGGGGTATCGACTGTGGAGGATGCAAAACGTTAGGGAGGCTCTAGGATTTCAACAGCGATGGTTGTCTTACGCTCACGTTTGTACTGTGAGTACATTTCTGAACAAAAAGATTTTTTAGAGCTTATCTTTCTTCCCATCCACCTCTACTCATTCTATGTCGTTCATCGTACCCCAAACTTATGTGTACACGTCACAGTCATTGTTCATCCTCGCACACCCAACTACGTCTCTAACTCTGTTCTTACCTTGACATCTATCAGCATTGAGCCTCCCGCCATGCTGCAACCGCGCGCTCGTGATGTGTAAGCGTTGGTCGGCGATGTAATGCCAGCCTCTTCAAAGTGAAACGACAGCTCGATTGCTTGTATATAAAGTATGTGGACTTGGAAAAGAAGATAGTTCAGTCGTAGAACTCAGCGGTTCGTACTACAAGGTGCGTAATCCATGCAAGGCTAACCGTGTTTGGTTCCTTCCACTGGTCAAGGCGACGTTTTACTGATCCTGAGTGGTTTTGCTAGCAGAGAATAGAAAATCCCTGTTCTTGTCTACAACTACGCAATTATTCGCCATGTCGAATACTCCGTCTTATACTGGCGCTACAGCAACTAGTGCGTCTCCTCCATCTGTACATTATACGTATTCTTCCTAATAGCGATACCCCCTTCTCACAGACCCAGCAACACCAGCAGCTTCCTCAATTTTAACGGCATCTTCCAACACCTCCACTAGCGCTCAAACCAGTACAACCCCCACCACCTCAACAACTTCGAATACAAATGCAGTAGCGAAACATCTACTCCCACTCAAGGAAATCCCACACGTACTGGTACAGCGAATATCACACCCACCGGAGGAACTTTGGGTACGGGTACAGGTCGTACATCCCCGATTGGGCTTTCGATACAAAACAATATGAATACTGGTGTTGTGGAGGCTACGAGTTCGTCATCGTTGAGTAGTACACTTGTTTCCGGCTTCAGCTTCGTCTACCGATGAGTTTGGAGCGGGAGGTGATTGGAGACACGTATACGGGCGTTAACCCACTGCTGGTTATTTCGGACAAGGTGTAAGCGGCCTACCTTCCAACGTATCGTCTTTTTCGGGAGGACATGTCATTGGAGTGGTATGACGCCTGAGAGGTTAGCGAAGGAGATGGAAGTGGTTGGTTTGAATTGTCTATGCCTTTGGCAGACTGTCGGCGTCAGCATACGTTGGTAGAGCAGAACAAGCGAGAAATGGACCTGTTCTTGATTGGGAGGGTGCCGGTGCGGGGTCTGGGTCGGGGGGAGGGGCAGAGGTTACACGATTCCCCGTACGTTGTCATTAATTCATCGAAATCGAAATCATTTTTCCTTCTTTCTTCCCTTCTCTCTGCCTTCCTTCGCTTTCGCCTCATACTCACCCACCCACCCGGCCCTTCTCTCCCCCTCTATTAGGTACTAAATCACTCCCAGAATCTTCAACGTCGAACCCCGTGGGCTAGGACAAGTTCTATAACAGGAAGATGGAGCGCGCGTTGATGTTAAGAGTGATAGGTGAAGGTGAAGGGACGGATGAGATCCCGCCTACATATGAGAGTTTCGTTAGTGGGACGGGTAGTGGGGGATCAAGTGTGACAAGGGGGGGAGAAGCGGAGGGAGTAAGCTGTAAGAGGAGTGTGATGTGCTGAGTGTTATGAAGAAAAGAAGATTGAAAACTCGATAACTCGAAAAAACGTCTTACTTTTTACCATTCCCATCCAAATTTCACTATATTGCCCATCACCATCCCATCCCATCCCATAGCCAATGTCCTCGATGCAGCCCGCTCATTTCCCTCGTGCTAGCTTTGGCTGCTTCGTCCTGGACTTCTCTTAATCGACTTGGACGTGGCAAACTTGGTCATGGGTGGACTCGGAGTCTAGTACCGTTGGGCTCTGCAGTGTTGGGAAGTGTGTACAGTATTTGTGTTCCTGGGACATGGTGTGTCCATCCGACTTCAAGCCTTTGATATTGCCTGACTAACTTAAAATGCATGAAGAGTACTAATATTCCCAGGCTGAGGATCAATAGACCACCAAGGAGATTCGTTATCCCATTCCGTCCCATCCCTCATCCCATCCCGTCCCATTTTATCTCATCCCGATTACCAGCACTGACTCAGATAATCTGATGTTAGTGATCTATACTGTCCGAATCTGTTCGAGTCGGAGCAGCGGCAACAGTTCGTTTTGTCATTGTATCACTGTATCGTTCTATCATTATACGTATTTACAGTCTTATAGTAACACACTCAAGGTATTGAATCCACATCCTGTACTAGGTAACCCGTAGTAGTATTATGATGATGATGAGTATTTCGTGCTGTACTAGTACATAACTCAGCTGAACCTGAACCTTCCGCTCTACTTTCTGTTGCTCACACGTTTACACTAATCATTCAGATATTGTCCATCGGCTAGGGTTCGAGCAGTTTGGTTGATTGTGATGTGTACAGGACCGTGCATGAGACTATATCATGCTCATCGCAGTATGCTACACCATTGCTATCTATCCATCAGCAACAACACATGAGGATCGCCATTGAACAAACTGCTGCCAAAATATTCTCAAAGACGTTGAATCCGAGTGAAATATCATACCAATCACTGAGTAGTATGATAGGAAACGGAGGAGTACGATTCATTGATGATTTTAATGGGGAGCTGGACAATAAGGGCATTATGCATGAATATGACAAGTACGATGGGCGGCCTGGGTATGTCGAGATGGAGGTACCGGGTGGTGGTCAGGCGATGCTTACGATGAGCACAGTTGATATTGATATGAGGGGTGACATTATGAACGATGTCACGGTGGTGGTGGTAAATGGAAAATACCTGCAAAATTCTCCTCTTTCCTCCATTCCTGATCGCCTTCATCTTCGTTTCTTCTCACTTGTCTATGTAACACTATTTAATCCCAGATTTTTCTATATGCGATGTATGTACTCCACACTTCCTCCTGCCTATATGGATCCAGAGTTTTTAATTTCATCCACTCTTCTCTTCTCAGTTCTCTGCCTATTCCGTTTCCCTCTGTGGTGCACATTGCTGTAACCAAGCTATAGCGGCATACATAGGCTATCCCAGTCCTAGTGCAATCCCATATTCTCCCCTCCTTCATCCCAGATACACCTCCTGCGCGACTTATGCTATAGGGCTGCGTTGTGGGAGGAACGCTGTTGAGCTGTGATCAGCATTCTCACCTATTCTTCTTCATCAAGTTCTTCAGGAGTTAAGCCGGTGAGATGATGATAAACAGGATGTGTACGGTGCGTGTCCATTGATCACAATGATCAAACTTGGGTGATGTGAAAGTCGTCTGCCATTATGAGTCTTGAGATCCATTCATCACCGAGACGGACTGGGCTTTGAGTATGCTAATGGTGTAAGCTTTAAGATTCGGAGACACGACCCTCGATGCGCATTCCAATACCAACAAGTTCGTTCCATTACGATTCTTTTTGACCTATTATTATACCAATCGGTTCAGAAGCACACTTATGAAACTAAACATGCGGCATACAGCCTTCTGAATGAATTAGTTACTTCTTCCGAGGGTCGATTCGGGATTGTGCGGAAGTCTATATTAATGCCATTAGATACTATCAATTCCAAACATCTTCATATAATGTTCAGCCACTACCTTGTCTAAATGAGGCTGGGGTACCGCATTTTGATGTGGCAAAATCAGATTTCTTACTGTCATCTGTCATCTGACCTGACATGTGGAATAGAAGCACCAATATAAAATGAAGTGCTATTACTCTTGAGTGCAAGTCCAACAGAAGTTTTCACACCAACATAATCTCAATGCCTTTCATTCTTGACCAGTTTGAAGTTTAAGCCCCATGACAAATTAGATATGGATGTCTGGGTTCCCTC
>RCHF01002813.1:0-14211 GCA_003987895.1 Neonothopanus nambi | reverse complement strand
ATCCTCCTTATCCACTCATAGTCAGTTTGCCAAGGATTATCATGTATCTCCATTCTTTATAAAAACACTCAGCTAGCAATTGCCAAACCTATAATTTGATTCCTTGAAACCATTCTTTCTGCCTCATAATCTTATGTAGTATAGTTACTTTGATCTGAACTTTCTTGTGATAAACTTACTGCAGATGTGTTTTGAAGTCTTGCACTATGATTAGAATGTGATTCTGAGGGTGAGTGACCATTATGATTTGGAGTTCCATTGTAATAACTGATAGAGAGTGTATTACAAGAATTTTCTTGCCACCTTTCCCTATCATTTGAGTCATTCATTAGATTCTCTTTCACTTCTTGAACCTCTTCTTCTGCTGATGAATCTGATACCTCCTGTAACTGTGGTACATCATCCAGCTCCTCTTCCCTTGTCTGTTGTTCCTGACTTCTTATTATAGGTGACCTCCAAGAAGTGACTGATCTATCATCTACCATTTTGTTTCAACTGCTAACTTGTGAACTCTCAGTACATTCCTTATACAGTTCTTTCAATAACTGACTAATTGTAGTTTGAGTAGGTTCTAATGGTTCCATATCCTACTCTGTGTATATTTCTGCTAATTGAAGTTCAGTTTGTAACAATGATTGGGGTCTTATAGGTGATGTTGGAGTGATATTAGCAATGTTAAAATCAGTAGATTGTGGATATGTGGGGTAACTTCTATATAAGAGGTGTTGGGTGGTCATATTGGGAATGATTCTTGTACTACTTTGTTCAGTGTTCTTCTGGGAGTTGAGAATGGTACAAACAAGGTTGAGGGAGTGTTAATAGTGTCAGCCCATGTAATGTTCTAACTTTCAGGTGTCAAAATGTAATGTCAGAGTTTCAGTTTCCTCTTGAGTGTTTGTATTGTGTGTTCTGGTTCTTGTAGGCATCAATGTAGTTGGTTGTTAGCCTAGATATTATGTTAGGAACTGTAAGGCCATCAGGAAAAAGGCCCTGAGGATATCTACAAGTGTGTCCTAGGGAGTCTTAGGAGTCTCAGGTCTCTGAGGCATAGGTCTATGGTCTTGAAAATGTCTTAAGACTTCTAAGACTCCATCAGAAAAAAGGCCCTGTCCCAATGGTGTCTTGAGGATATCTGCAAGATAGAAGTTGGGAACATCTTAGGAGACCTAGGAGACCTAGGAGACTTAGGAGTCTTAGGACTAAGAACATAGACCTATGCCTTAGAGACCTAAGACTCCTAGGACTCTCTAGGACACCCCCAGGACAGCCCAGGACATCCTAGGACAGTGGGGACTATCCTAGGAGACTTAGGATACTAGGGACTATCCTTAGTGTTCTAGGATACCTAGGATAGTCCTTACTGTCCTAGGCTGTCCTGGAGGTGTCTTAGGGAGTCTAAGGTCTCCTAGGTCTCTAAGACATAGGTCCATGTTCTTGAAAATGTCCTAAGACTCCTTAACACTTCAAGCAGGCCAAAATTTCTCTAAAGAGAAAGTATAGGAAAAATGCTTAGAAAAAGAATTACTTTTGCAGTTGTAAAATAATTTGCAATACATTTACTTTTCCTGTGGGAAAATATGTGGCAAAAAAGTTACTTTTGCATCCTCTTTCACACATGCAATTTAGTTACTTTTTCCTAGGAAAAAGTAACTAAATTGCATATGTGAAAGAGGATGCAAAAGTAACTTTTTTGCCACATATTTTCCTACAGAAAAAGTAAATGTATTGCAAATTATTTTACAACTGCAAAAATAATTGTTTTTCTAAGCATTTTTTCTATACTTTCTCTTTGGAGAAATTTTGGCCTGCTTGAAGTGTAAGACTCCTAGGCCTCCTAAGATGTCCTTTAGCTATCTTGTAGACATCCTCAAGACACCATTGGAACAGGGCCTTTTTCCTGATGAATAAGCCTCAAAACTTATAAAACAATATTAGAAGTTGTTTGGCTGACACTAGTACAAAGATTGAGCCAGGCAGCAAGAAAGTAGCAGATTCTGGAGATTGAAGAGAGTCTTTTTCTCAGATCTGGTTATTTCAACCAGCAAATAATGTCAAAAATGCATCCTAGTATCCTTACCAATCTGACTAGCCACAGAAACTTTAGGCTGATTTGATGAAGATGATGGAGATGGTGCAGCCATTGGAGTCTGCTTGTTCCCAGCATTTTCATTTTTGTATCTATCATCCTTCTCATGCTGAGTGTGAGTTGAGTGACTGACTTTGTGTCCTTGATATTGAGCTCCATTGTGTGTGAAGCTGAGCTTGCTACATTTGAAACAAACACATATAGTAGCCATAGAGCCTGAGTCCTTCAATGGAAGTCTGTGTAAATGTAGTCTTGTTCAAGACTTTGTTCACATGACTTGGACCATGTGCTCTCTATATATACACACCCTATGGATGTAAACTCTTTCATTCTTTTTCTTCTGACTCTCATCTTCACTGTATATCTCTATATAGTGGCTTAGGCTATTACTCTCTTGAAACATGGTTTGTGCCTGTTCCCTCATCACATGCCCTTTTTAGTGTGGACCATGGGTCCATTTACACTTTTTTTTGAACATGCATCTATTGTGTCACCTTGAAGAACTGTGAGTTCTCTATTACTCAAGGTTTCACTCATACACATTCCTGGTACCTCGTTCAAGCTTATTGCTAAAGGTGAGCTTGAAGAAAGTAGTTTTTTCACACATATATTCTAGTTTTTTCCTGTGCCAAGCCTTTTAATTGAGGTTTTCCCCTTTGTGATCTATGTTCCTGTACAATTTGATATTTCTGTCCTCATCCTCAGATAATTTGATTTTTGTTTCTGATTTTTGTGTCTTGGTTCCTGTTTGTTGTCCTTGTCCACGTGCATCCTGTTTATTCACATTCCATGTCAAATAATTCTAGAGAAATCTCAGTGACTAACGAGATGATTGCAGATAAATTGCCCACCCTGCCTATAACAAAATCCAGTATGTGTGGCTGTGGGGGGTCAATGAGGAGAACTCCAGTTGTGAATACAAATGAGCACGTCACAACAGAGACTCCGAATTCCATCACCACACCAGTGGAGGATAATACCATCCTCCCTGGATTCCCTGAAATATCCAAGACAACAACTTACTAGCATGTATAACAAACTATGTGCAGACTACAATTGTCTATGCAATGATTATGACAACCTTCAAGAGGTCCATTAGAAATGCATATACAATAGAAAGACAAGGAGGAGAGACTCCTCTTCTCACCCTTGTTACAATGCTCCTCACCACATCACAAGTCCATCAAACAAGATGGACCAGGAGTTAGAATACTCTGACTGGAAGGATGATGACTACAAGTCATCCAAAAACATGGACTACTATGGTCCACCAGCTTCCAACACAGTTACCTCTGCTTCAGAGGTAGCTATTTCATCATCTGCACCTCAAGAGATGCACAACCCTCTCAATAATGATTGAAATCACAATATAACTGAACTCAAAGCTGCCAAACACAACATTATGCTGGGGCTACCACTGCCTCTACATCATGTAGGAGGTAAACCTTTACCTCAACTACTACCAGAGCCAACCACATTGGCTCAATTAGATGATCATATTGCTCATCTCAAGTGATTGGAATGATTGTCAGCTAAGGCTGCTTGGCCCATATTCAATATGCTTAGCAAAATGAATAGGCAGCTCCAAGCAAAGCAACAAGAAAAGAAGAACACTCCTCTTACTGAGCTTGAATCCAAGCTCTTAAACACTTACTTTGTCTCTTCTTGGGCAAAGGAATTACACAGCATTGCCAATGCTGCTTTAGAAGCTTCAGCAGCAGAAGCTTCAACATCATCTGCTTCCCTTAGCAGACAGGATTCTCATCTGATCCTGTAGCATCTACATCATTAGCCACAATGACTTCTCATCTGGTTCAATGACCAAAACCAGTTACAAGTGGAATCAAACTACCCAACCATGATTCCACAGAAGAGGACTGGACAAAATATATCCAGTTCACCAAGGATAAACAACCTCACCTTGGTGTTCCCATGTCTCTCAACAGGACTGTGTCTATGCAACATATACTTGCCTCTTCTATCTTATCACTCCTTAATCACTGCTAGTGACTTGGCCAGTTACCTAATTTTGCAGGGAATAACTGTCTCTGATATCAAAGATGCAGTGTTACATGCTGTACAATTCTTTATGGATATCAACCTATATGATATCCAAAGCAGTATTGCTTATTCTAATCTATGTCAGAAGCTCTACCCCTCCATTTGAGCAAATGAAATTCCCACAGCATCAGGAAAAAGGCCCTGTCCCAATGGTGTCTTGAGGATATCTTAGAAGGCCTAGGAGTCTTAGGAGTCTTAGGAGTCTTAGGACATTTTCAAGAACATAGACCCTATGTCTTAGAGACCTACACTGCCAATCTGCATGCAGGTGGCTGCCATCTGTGGATGATCCATGAGCCACACAAATACTGCTCCTGATAATTATATCTACTTTGGCTGAAAATCAGGATACACTACCTATTGTGTCAAACCATACCCAGGCCCATTGTGGTCCTACATCAGCAAATCTGCATTTTGCCAGCTGGCTTTTTGGCCTTGTAGTGCTGGCATACTGGACCACCACTGGACCAGCTCACCAGCACTGTTCCAGTAGTGCTCAGCAAGCTGGACCAGCAGACCAGTGCGACCAGCTCACCAGTGCTGTTCTGGTAGTGCTTGGCAAGCTGGACCAGCGCGATGAACTCACTAGATAGGATGGTTTCAGTGGTATTTTACAATTGCTTGACATTTTCTATAGATACACTGTGAATATATGTACAATTTCCCAAAAAAGTCATGAGTTTGAGTGAGATTTCAAAGAAGATACCCAGCAGATCCAAAAAAAAAACAATGTAAGGCAAAAAAAATGAAGCAGATAAATGTTCGTAAGTAGTGTATCAAAGAAAGCAAAGTCATTCATATGTGAATTGTTGTCTTTACTGGTATCTGCTGCTTTGACTGCCCTTATCCCATTGTTATCGATCATACATTGATCCTGCAAAAAGCATTGTGGGACGTCCCTCCCCTCAAATATCTACTCTATTCAGCAAGTTTCAGTGAATTTGAATAGAATACATACCTTACACCAGCACTGCAATGCAAAGTCAAGGGAGAATCACCTCTGCCATGATCCATTCCACCCTTCCCTCCATCTCAAAGATCTCAAAGTGTCGATGGCCACCTAGGCAAGCCAGAGGCACATAAAAAGCACAGAGACATGTCAGTAAGCATCTCAGAGCATAGATGAAGCACTTACATTGGGTACAACACTCTCGAGGGCGCCTCAAGCAAACCCCTTCCACCAAAAGATGAGCCAGGCACTCTGGCCAGGTGATACACAAAAACTTGTGACAAAAGTGAAAAAAAGGCTTACCTGCACGAATATAGCTCAATGCCCATATGGCAGCCCACCAGATGTGCTCTTGGCCCTGACATTGCCACCACCACTCCTGCTGCCACTGCCTCAAGTTTGTCATGCACCCGATTTTGAATGTGTTCATGCCCTCTATTTGCCAAACGTACACCCATCTGCTCTTCTCTGCATGTGATCGATGTCTTTGGAGAGCCGCTTCGAGTTTCTGTGGCAGGATTTTGCATTGTAGGTGCAGATGCTTGGATGAGAGCTGAGTGTTGAGCTGAGTGATGAGCAGGGGCTGTTGCCTTCCTTTTTTTTTTTCTTCCCCTTCTTTCTCTTTTTTCCTCCTTTTTCCCCCCCCTCTTCTCTCCTCTCCCTCCCATTCTGGAGCCTCTTGATCGGGTTGAAAACTCTGCCTTTACCCAGACTCCCCCATCGTCAAAGGGTCATCTATGAGCACCCCCTTTTAGTCTGAAGTCACAAATATGATGGTATGAGTGATCTTACCTATTAAACTCTGTACCACAATGAAAATACATGAAAGTCAAACTGAAATTCAAGAGCTTGTGAGATTTTCATATCACATTTGACAAGTGAATGTCTTGTACCTGTATATGAGGCACGAATCAATCAATGGAGAGTTGGTGTTTGTAGAGGTGCAAACTGAGTAATGGTGGAGTATAATGTAGGACCTGGAACCTCTTCTTGAGAAAATCGCAATGAACCTCGAAGCAGTGTTGCATCAACAATAGAAAATATAGTCCTTGGCAGTGGAAACAGGTACAAACACAAAATTGGTGTGTATCTCCTGAAGAGGCCACCTGAATGTGGTGTGCTTTCTGAGATCTTCGCCCCAATAACTGCACTAGATTTGTGTTTTCCCAAGTAAGTTCGAATAAACAAAAGGATAACCACTGCTCTAGACTGATAACCACAGCTGACTGGATGATAGCCCAAGCACCTGGAGAAGGAAATCCAAGGCAGAGCAAGCAATTAGGTGTTGTCATCTGCAAGATATGATCATACTCCTGCTGCTTAGGAGCAGCTTTTGGTAAGTTTTCATATGAAATGTGAAGATGAGTCTTTGGGTCCCTGAATTTTTTCATGAAACCAAAGTCAATGACATTAACTTGGTTGCCACATTTGTCTGTGCTTGTCAAGAACTTGTCTGGCTTGATGTCACGGTGGATGAAGTTGCGGGAATGGATATATTTGATACAGGAAATCTGAATGAGGCATCAAATATGATAATAGGAAGATAGCTGCCGAGGCAACTTACCAGTTGGTCAGCCAAACAGAGGGCAGCCTTCAAGATGCTGAATTCACAGTTAAAGAAGTTGAAAGGGTCCTTGAGAGAAGGAAAGAGTAGGGAAAGGACCATAGTGTTGTAGTTGCATTCAGTTTTGAAACAATGGATGAAGGGGAAACCAACACCACCAGCAAATGTGTTATACATCTTTGGTTTGTATTCAAGCTGAGCATCTTTGACCTTGATTGATTCCTGAACTGAGATGATGTTGATTTTAAGGTAAATGTTTTCTAATAGAGTAAGAAGAATATGAAAAAGGTAGAACAGGAAAGGGTAATCATATCCAACGCACTGAAGGACCCTGAGCCAATCTTTCTTTTGCCAAGTCTGTATTTCCTATCCATTTGAAGGTCTAATCTGTGAGATGACCAAGATTCCATAGATGAGAGTGGTCTGTAGAGACAAAACTGAGAAATGAGCAAACTGCAGTGAGTAAAAAAGAATGGAGTGAAAGTGAAAAAAAAGGAAATAGAAATGTAGTGTAAATCAACAATAAAATGAACCAGATTCTTCCTTCTCAACTTTCCAACCATTCCAATCTTTCCAATCCTTGTTTGAAGCCTGTGTAAGAGTTGAAAACTGTTATACAATGGTTGAAAAGAGAGTGATGATGGCATGAATGAATGGTTATGTGTGCTCATGCTCACAAGTTTTGGCTATTCTGCAGAGAGTACTTAGGTTTTCCTCTTTCAAACTTTGTATACCTTTTATTCATCTAAAAACTCATTACAATGATGATCTATATACTTATTAACAAAGAAGGATTGGAATGTATCTAAGCTATAGTGATATTCAAAGTCCTTGGGAAGCTCTTGATCTCCATAGAAGGGTAATAAGTGTGCATCTCATGCTATAGAATCTATACAAATGACTTGAAGAGTGAGCTCCTTCTGATTCAGGGTGGTGTACTCTGGTTGCACCACCCATAGGCCAGTATCCTCATTAGGTTCATCTCCAATCCTATTGAACCAGTTAACTAGTGCGCAGGAGTAATCACTGCCATTGAACTTGAAGGAAAAGAATAGTTGAACTCAGGCCACATGCAGGCCTTGCATACCAGGAGAGTCCTTGTCTGTGACAACAAACATAGTGTCATAGCGAGGATGGCCACGGAAACTAGGATTTGCACAAATGTACTCCTGCTGTATCCCACCTGCACCACAGAGGTCACTGGGTGCATAGTACCTTGCGATACCCAAATGAAAAACAGTGATTTTTCCAAAGAAGTTTGGGCATTGCTTCAGATCTAGAGGGGGTTCTGCACCATTGTATTCTTCACCTTGCTCTTCTACCCAAAGAAACCAGTGCAATGCTTCAGGAAACTGAGGTTGCTCAATATGTGCTGCAAGTTGATTGAGAGTATTAGGATAATTGTGTGCTAGAGGTACCTTCAATATCATAAACCTAATCATGAGTAACAGACAACACACCTGGAGTTGCTGCAAGGTGGAATGATGAGAGGGTTTGAGGCACGGTTTCAGGGCCAAGATCCTTGTTTTCATGAGATGTGTCTTCTGGATCAGACTTGTCAGGGAACTCTGATTGTAAAGGGGTGAAATCACCAGAGATGATCGCTTTGGTATAGTCCACAACTGAACCCACCAGCATCCCCTTCTTATCGAGTTTCTGTCACAATGCCGCCATTTTATCCAAGTGGGAGATGGACTGGAGCATTTGCAGAAGAGCATGGTACCAGTTTGAATGCCTCCACAGCTTCTTGACAGCAGCAATGTGTTTGGACTCTGTTATAGATGAACAAAGACCATTTGGTGAACTGAAAAGACAAATATCATCCACATAATGCTTCACAAACGCATGCTGGCAAGGAAGCGAGATGGAAGCACAGACATCTACATCAACAAACACCTGACGATATTGTTTGAAATCTTCCAGACACACTTCGAACTTCCTCAAGGCAGAGGTTGTAATGGCATTATGGCAAGTAATATAACATGCATCCAGGAATGCTGAAAAAGTTTTGATGATTTTGGAGGGTACATATCCATGAATTGCAGTAAGGTAGACCTAAATCAGGCTTGAGTTCAGGACTGTCAGTAATAGATATGTTAAAACTAACCTTCATTAGAGCTTTTGAATCACTGCCTGTCCACTGAGCGAAGTCACGACCATCAGGAAACCACTGTAACCCTGGATATGGAGGAACAGCAGAGATACTAACAGGTGAAAAGGCATGGTTCAGTAAGAATATCATAAACTTATAACAGAACACACCATCTATCAATGTCATGTGTGATAGTGTCTGCCCTTGCTTTACTGTGTTTTTGAGTAAGGTATAGTCTGACCCAGTCTACAAGATGGTCCTTGAAGCAGCCCTTGATTACTTGATGCAATAGGTCAGGTGATAGTAATTTATGTATGTCAGCTTGAGGAAAATTGACAGTGAACAGCTACTTGCAAGAAAAGTTTGAGTCACACTTGCAAAAGATGAACATGACAATCCACCATCACATCAGTACATATACTGTGATCAGCCCATAGTGTCCCAGGATCCCACATAGTAATCAAATATTTTGTCTTTTTGTGCAAGCGCAGCTCAGACTCGGAGTTATCCAAGTCATCATAGGTTGCAGTGCATCTGGTAAGAGGTTATTCAGAGGCTAATACCAATAAAGAATCATACTTCGGACACCATCCCTGTACTATTCCGGCAAGCCAAACCTGTTCAGGATAGTCTGCAATACATGGCCCAAGCCCATAAATGGCACATCAAAAGTGTCTGTCTGGGCATAAAACTACTTCTGGTGTGCTCATTCCTGCCCTCAGAGGGTGAAAATACATCACAATGCACACGTGATATAGCTGTCTTGCAAAGGTTTGGAATTTTTGTTGTTTGTGGTGTTTCTTACTGACTGTAGAGAGTAAACACTTATTGAGTGTTGAGTATATGAAGTGAAGTCTATGCACCTTTAGGAATGGGAAGAAAAAAACCAGGGAGAACACTGGGCCCATGTGCTCATTGAACAGCATTGGTGATAACCCCTGGTGACTGATATCTGGGGTGGAACTCTTGATGGCCAGTGGCCACAGAGATGGTGGTCTTGTCACTGCCACATATTACAGGGATGAACATGCAACTGTGTGTGTTGTGGTCTTTGGCAATTTCATCCTGAAGAACAAGTATTATTAGTCTTTCCACATGCAGAGTAAATGAAATACAATCACCACCTCCTCCCATGCCCAATCACCAGACATCACATTTGAATATACCTGATCCCCTGTGCTCTCAAACTGTCAGTAGGGAGTCAGTGTGAACTCATCTTCAAATGCTTTGCACCTGAGCTGTTGGTGCAAAAGCACCTGCGAGTCTCTCATACACAAGTCATATGTTTGTGTCATCCATTTTGGTGGTACTTTTCCCTTAGGCAAATCCCCGTTGTATTTGACCTTGTAGGTTTGGAAAGGGGCATCACTGTCATTGATAGAATTGATTGTAGCATATAGCTCTTGAGCATTCTTCCACAGTACATCTTCTTGTGAGCCCGTGTGCTTGAGGACAGATGCTGCCCAAAGGTCCAAAGCAGTGTTGATATTGCCTGCTGAACTCTCTGCCTTCATGAAGTGAAAATCAGCAAACTCAAAGGAAATCCGGTCTTGAAACGGAGACCACGCCTCTGGTGTATGAAGCTCTGGTTCTGCAGACAGTGGATGTGGAGGTGAATGGGGGGGTAAGAACAATCTGGCTTCATCAGTTTTTAGAGCTATTCAGTGTGCTGTTAGCATTGAATAGAACATGAAAATGTAAGTTATTCACCTGTAAGACTTTTGTGCCTTTCATACGAGTAGGAGTTTTGCTTGTTGTCAGACTCGCTGGGACCTGGACTTACATCCCAATGCTGATAATTTGTATGTTGGGTAAGCCCACTGCTATTGTGGAAGGATTTGAAGCATTTGTCACACATATAAAGTTTTCGAAGTGTTTGAGAGGAAACCATAATACATTGAAAGGAGATAGAGATATACAGGGTCTATAAGAAGATGAGACATGCTGTAGAGGGCTGGCAGTTTAGACATAATATGACGTGCCAGAGAAGTAGTGAGCAACAAAAACAGAGACATACCGATAATGCAACTAAAATGAACTATCTAGGAAGTGTTTTACGTCTCCTAGGAAGCTCAAATGTATCACAAAGTGATGGAGGTGTGGTAGGCGTTGTCAAAGGTTCCACACTACAGTTATAATTCTTGAAATGAAGTCCCTAGGGAGGTTCTAGTGCTTCTAGACACTACAGAGACTGGTTAAATAAACACAGTTCAGCAGTAACAGCACAGACTCAGTCAGGAAACAGTCAGAAGACAAGGACCAGCATCCAAATGTCTTAGAAATGGTTTCTAGTTCACTCAAATTACTCCTAGGAGGGTCCTAGGGTTGCTCTGTTCAATCTAGTACACTAGTTCTCACGAACTAGGGCCRGACTCAATCTATCAGAAGCRTTCCCRCAGTGTTATCRCAYGTAAAGATGCTCAAGGCTCTCCRTTGTTGYGTACAGTACTTGCTTARGTCTCTAGGGTAGCTATGTCTGCGATATATATACTCTAGAGCATAAAATGTCCGAGATAGGTAAGATGGAGTTGGGTGTGTGACAAAATAAATAACAGAAAGACAAGATATAGGTGTTTTTGGTATTTTATATGTATATTTCGACGAGTTGGGTAGTGATAATCTTTTCTAGGAAGTCCAAGAGTATAAGAAATGGGTATAGTGGTCACTAGATGTGACTGGGATATTTTATTTGAGTCGTTATCAAGGCGCTGCACACGACACGGCGCCCTAGGAGGTTCCTCATGATTCTGAAACAGTGTACGCGTCATCTCTAGGCACATAGAGTACCCTAGGAGTCCGGTACAGCCTTCTAGCGCATGCTATCTCTTCTAGGCAGCCAATACCATCGCTGGTATTCCGCATTCGACGTCATTCCGCTACACAGGGTATTCTAGGAGGCATATCCGTTGCTGGAAACCCCTGGAGAACATGTGGTATGGTACTAGATCGTCTGATTTACATTTATCATGTCTCAGATCGATCATTTCCTCAGCTTTGACCGTCTGTGATCACGGATCTCGTCTCTAGGAGGGTTCGTCTCCGGCAATTCAACTCTAAATATCTATCCCCATTGGTAATAAGGTCCCTAGGCGTCGGCAAACTGAGGACTTCGCGTCTACAGATGTCCTAGCAGTGTCCACATAGCCCTAGGACACATGTTTGGTCCGTCAGCTCAGAGGGCAGGGTGTTTGGTGGGTGTACAAGTGTTCCTACGTCCCGTGAGTTACAAAAGACATCTCTAGGAGGCTCTAGACGAAGGGCACAATGCCAGGAAAGGTGGATCTGACCAAACCAAGTGCGCTAGAGGTTGGTAGTTGCATCGTCTGAGCCCTAGGACCATATCAGCTACAATAACTTGATGCTAGAACATGCACCATAGTCATTCCACTGTCAATCCAGCTTCTAGGAGTGTCTAGTGTTTTAGTTAGCCATGTGGGAGCATGCTAACCCTTATTTCCCATATTATAGGTCTCAAATCATGCAAAAATGATCCCTAGGAGCCTGTACGCGTTTTCAGCGTATTACCGGCGATTGAGCATATACATCGTGATGAGAGGGAAATGGTAAGGTAGGGCCATGACCATGAAGGGCGGGGAAGAAAAGCAGGTGAGGGCCACCTGCTCTCCTGCTCAAGTGGGTATATGCACGAAAAATATCTTGCTCCTAACGTTGGAAGACTTTTGCAGAGGTTGCCTCGAATCTATAGTCGATTCAGGAATACCAGGGTGCTAGCTCCCTTGCCTTCTCCCTTGAAATCCTTGAATGGAACACCATTCCTCAACACCCCGCAGGCCTGTCCTCTAGCATCGTGCCTGGGGCAACAAATCTTCAGTTTAATCATACCGAAGACCTGCCCAATGTTCACTCACCAAAGACACCAAAGTTGTGAAAAGCTTCTCACCCTTACCCCCGTCATCCGTATTAACACCAGATGATAATCCCTCTTTCCTCCCCTACCCACCACCCACTGCTACTCCCAGTAGCCGTCCTCTTCCCCTCACCCACACCCTCTCGCTCACCCCCTCATCCTCCAAAACTCTTACTACTTGCATGACTACCCAATCGATGCAAGGCCCTGGCAGAAGCAATAACAAATTTCCATTGAGCTTGTGGGTCAAAGTGTTTGCGTAGACCAATGCCGAGGTCGTGGTCGGTTGAAGGTGTGTGTATTGTAAGCCACTAGAAGCGGGACTGAAGGTACAGAGGAGGAAGAAAGGAGTAATGGGTGGTGAGTAATGGAACGGATGTAGATTGGGAATGGTAATAAATGACTTACGGGATCGTCGAATGCTTCAGCTGCTGTTGGTCTTTGGTTGAGTCGGAGTTAAGTAGTCGTTCGAGGAAAGTCTTTGCTAGAGATGGAAAAAATTAATTTGTGTTCGTAGAAGTGAAGAGGTGTGAGAAACGATGAAGAGCGTGACGATAGAAAATGGAAGGCAGAAGGCATAGGTGTAAGAGAACAAAGCAGAAGAGAAACGATAAGAAACAGTGTGAAAGCAAGAAGTAGAGCATAACGAAGGAGAGAGAAAAATGCATAAATGAAGCTTTTCAGCAAAGCAGCATATAGGCTCGAACTCGAGGCATATAGGCTCGAACTCGAGGCATATTAGAAGCAAATTCACAACAAAAGAGAAGGAAGAAGTATCAAAGGTGAAATGCGAAAGATAAAACGCAGAAAAAAAAGAGAAAACAACTCAATGCACCTTCCTTGGAAACATTTTTCCAGTACATCTCGTGAAACTCAGTCTTAGCCTCTGTAATCTCCTTAACCAAAACCTTCACATCGTCTGATTGAAAGGGTGAATACCCACGAGAGAGGACGCGCACTATTATCCTGAAAAAAACCCATCCTCATAGTCAGTTAATCAAGTAAACACTCTGAAAGAAAACAAAAGTCAAAGGACAGAGAGGAGCCAGAAAAACAGGGAACCAAATGCCAAAAGGAAAAATAACAAACAACTCACCCAGTGCTCCACAAATCAACCACCTTCCTGTACCCCTTGCACATCAACATGCCCTATACTTCCCGCCAGCGAATGTAACACCTCTTCCCGGTGAATATGAATGTTTTGTGCTGTGGAAGGAGTTCTTTGTCAGACACAAGCAATGCCAAGTGATGAGTGAGGTGAGGCAAGGACAAGCAATGAAAGTCAATGTTGATGGTTGAGGATGGTTATGATTGAATGCAGGAAGGTGAGACGAGGTTACTGAGATTGAGACATGAGGAAGGGAGAGGAATGAAAGAGAAAGTAGTGGGAAAAAAAGGAAGAAAAGAGCTCACATTCCGAAATCAGTGATGACAATGTTGGAGTCTTCTGCTTGAGTGCGATACAATATATTCTCTGGTCTATCTAGAGAGGGAAAAAGGAGAATCATGTCAGACTTGTAGGCTCAGCAAAGTTAAAAGAAATGGACAGACTTTAGATCACAATGTACTATATCGTGATCATGGAGATATC
>RCHF01002808.1:0-12011 GCA_003987895.1 Neonothopanus nambi | reverse complement strand
GTCTTATCTGTCTCAT
Organism: Neonothopanus nambi; assembly: GCA_003987895.1. Taxonomy (NCBI): domain Eukaryota; kingdom Fungi; phylum Basidiomycota; class Agaricomycetes; order Agaricales; family Omphalotaceae; genus Neonothopanus; species Neonothopanus nambi. The sequence goes on along the minus strand of RCHF01002808.1, from coordinate 11,995 downwards.
ATCATGATAACTAATTCTGTGACTATGAATACTGGTTAAAAAGACTCTATACCACTATCAGCAACTAATCAGAAGCACACTGGGACCCTGTCTGTAAATGATGTAGGAATTGAAGGGCCTGCTGCAGATGCAGTTTGGCAGGGTATTATTTTGATGCATTACTGTTATTGAGCATGATGCTCATTATCTGATTCCTATAGAGAAAATCACTTCTGAAACCCTTCTGTAATAAAGGTTGGGAATTGTATATGAAACTGGAGCCTCTCTAAGCATCAGAAGACAGTGTTAATCAGAGCTTTTGGTGATAAACTCCAGCTTGCCTCTCATTATGTTGCACTTACAGATGATGAAATTTGGATGCTTTGGATTAAGCATATGTGTTAGAGAAAAACTAAATACAACTATTGTACATTCATTTGTTAAATACATCTTTTACTGTTATACTATATGATACTATTATGCAACAGTGTCATCTGTGAGTATGTCCTCCTCCTCATATAAGTCTCCTCTGCTTGCAAGAATTTCTTGATAACTCTTTTACATTCTACTTCAAAATCCTGGCCACCATAATTGTTAAGATAATAGCCAGATACATGAATGAAGTAGTGAATAGCACAGGCAGCTGCTGGAATTTGTGCTTGAATCTTCATCTTGTATTCAGGGGCAATGGAAAGGATCCAGAATGTGTGTCTCAAGACACCAAAGATACCCTCAATCACATTGTGTGCTGATGATGCATGACAAAGATTAAATAGCTCTTCTTAATTGACAGGCCTATTATATGTTCAGGAATGAGTGATCCTTCAAAACAATAATACATACTATACATTTGCTTGATCCCTGGGAATTCAGCAAGATGATAGCAAACACTATGATAGGGTGTGAGAAACTCTGGGCTCACTGTATATCCTTGAAAAATGGCCAGAACTTTGGATTCTAGTGAATCTTGCCTGGTACTGGAGTATCTGCTGTTGGCAAGGGCACATATTTATTATAAAATGGCCCATGCAAAAAAGCACCAAGCATTCTTCAGAAATATCTAAAATCCTGGATTTCCTGCCATGGGAGGAACTACACACATGTTGTTAATTGGAGAGATTCTACACTCATTTGTATATATATTCATTATATATACATTAGAAACATTGTTAATATTCATTAGTTTCATCTGTAGATACTTATTATTGCATGTAGGGACTGTTGTGACATGCCAGATAGCTAAAATGCATGTGCACAAATTAGTGGACACCTATTTTCATGCCTCATGTGCCACAGGACACAACAGAACCAAACAATATGTATTTCCTACCATGTCTAGAGAATACTAGACACTTGAAAATGTTGCGCAGCATATTCAGCACAGTGATACATTAAGCTAACACTTACACGTTTAGACGGGGCGAATAGCTTGTCGACTAAGACACTTGATGTAGAGTTACAATATAGATTGTCTCTCTTACTATTCTACGATAGTACAGAGTAACTTATATACATAAAGCATATAGGTCCGTAATAGGTAGCTAGAGTATACTAAGTAACTAGTCTACATATTACTAACATACTGCATAGTATGAGTAAGAAACGTCTCAGTATCAGTCAGCGCATTCACATTGTCAGTCAGCATTGTATTGCTGCTTAGTGAGATGCTTACTGAGACAGCATAATTGTGGAGCACTGTTATCCCAAAGATATACCGTAGGAGTTCCATAGGTCAAGCGACCTAGGAGACTTCCGTGCTCAACACTCCCCCTTGCTTGAATCTACGGAAGCACTAAATACTGCTTTGACCGTATAACAAGCGGTAACTGATTGGGGATCAATAAGAAGTCTTTAAGAAGATGATCCAGTCAACTTCTTAAACTCTATTCCGAGTTCATCTCGGAACTTCTTAAATTTTACCCACGCAAGGTTCTTTGTGAGAAGATCTGCGGTATTCAGATCCGTGGGGATATAATAACATTTGACTTGACCGTTTTCAATGCACTCGCGAATGTGATGATAACGCCAGTCAATATGTTTTGTTCTTCGATCTTGAGCTTGGTTGGCTGCCATAAAGATCGAACCTTGGTTATCCCCAAGTAAAGGGAAACCAGTAAACCCGAAGCCAATCTCATCGAACAGATTTAAGATCCATCTGATCTGTTTACATGTGTCCGAGAGAGCCATGTATTCAGCTTCGGTCGAAGAACATGCTACCATCTTCTGCAGATAAGACGACCAGCATACTGGACCGGTGGCTAGTTTAAATAAATAACCGGTCTGTGATCTTCGGTTATCCGGATCAGAAGCCCAATCCAAATCAGAGTTCGCATAAAATCCTTCTTGCGAAGCTCCATCATAGATTATCTCGTAATTGGCGGTACCTGCCAAGTAACGGATAATGTAATATGCCTTTTGCAAGTGATCCGGTGAAGGATTTGCCGAATATTGCGATAGTTTAGTGACCACATAGGCGATGTCAGGTCGCGTGCCTAATGACAAATATAATAAGGAGCCAATAACCTTTTGGAACTCCTTTTGACATTTGGAATCAACAGGACCTTTGTATTGTGAAGGTTTATATCCTGTTGGCAGCGGAGTTTGCGCATACTTCGCATTTGTCATATTAAATCGTGATATTACCTTCTTAAGGTAATTGACCTGATCTAATTTTATTAAGCGTCTAGATCGGTCACGAGTTATGCGCATTCCTAAAAACTCTAACGCAGCGCCTAAATCATGGCATTCCCAGCGTTGCATAAATTCTCACTTCTTTCAAAGTAAGAATTCGCGGTCATTTCCCATGAATATTGCATCATCAATATAGATGATTGCAAGGACAATCTTTGATCCTTCTCAGATCCAATATACGCCGGCATCTGAAGCGCAACGCTTAAAGCCTAAGTCGTTTATCATACTCTTGGTGCATGCCTTCCACCAAGATAGACCAGCTTGCTTCAGACCATATAAAGCACGACGTAATCTCCAGACTTTGCTGCGATCCTGTAAATTAAAACCTTCTGGTTGTTCCATATAAATTTCTTCATCTAACTCGCCATATAAGAAGGCAGTTTTGACATCTACTGCCTCGAGATCCCAATCTTCGAGTGCAGCTAAAGCGAGTAAGATGCGTACAGTTTCATAACGTACGACAGGTGAGAACAACTCATTATAATCTATCCCTTCTTTTTGCGAGTATCCTCTCGCAACGAGTCGTGATCGTTTTCTACCATCACTTTTGATGTCGAAGACCCATCTATTTTTAACGACGTTTTTATCCTTGGGTCGAGGTACAACATCAAAAACTTTACGCTTCTTTAAGTCGTTTATTTCTTCTTCACACTTATCAAGCCATGGCTGCCGTTCTCTAGGAGGTAGGCGCATCATGTCTTTGTAAGTCCATGTTTTTACAACATGACGAGGTGCAGAAGAAAGAAGCGCATGAATAAAACGTACTCCCCCTTCATGAGCAAGTAAGGACCAGTTATACTGATTATCTAGATTCTCTGAATCTGTTGGTCCTGACTCTTCCTGTATAGGTTGCTCAGGAATGTTTAAAGGAGCAGTAGGAGGAAAAATTACTGGACGATTAGCTATATCTCTAACTTCGTCAAATCTTTGATGTACTGCCGATTCTCGGAATGTTCCAAAATCTGATGGCCTTGGCAGTTGTAGATCTATGCCATCCATATGTGTTGGTGGTCTCATAGATACATCGCGATCACGTCTAGTAGGCCATTGTGTTATTTGACGTAATCTTTGACGAATATCGTCTAGTATTTCCTCTCTATCATTATTTTCCCTGGACGCTGTGAATGGTCGCATTTCTCCATTTATTTCGACCAATCCTCCATCAGGTGTTATCCAGTCTATGTCTCCTAACTGGATATCTGGTTGGATTTCACCAGGTTCAGGTACTAATGTTACTTCCCTTTCTTCAGATGAACGACTTTCTGAGCTACCTCCGCGCTCAGTAGTTCTATCCGCATATATCTCATCAACATTCCCGAAGATGTCTTGTTCGGGTGCTTTACCACTCTGTGACATGCTGTGGTGGGTACTATTATCCCCGTTACCATCATCAGCAGAGTGAGGAGTATTAGGAGAACCTCCTCTAGGTAAAGGTTGATGAAATGGTTGTCGCAGACCACTGGAGAAAGGAAGCGATGGTAGATCCCCTCCGGATAGATTATCACCGGCTACATTATCACCGGGTACAGGATTTATAAGTCTGTACCTTTCTGATGGTCTGGATTTCTCACATCGTGGAAACCAGAACTCGTCAAATATGGCATTAGAAGATATTACTATCTTATTTTCATGGGTCATGAACTTCCACGCTTTAATACCAGGGCAATAGCCTATAAACGTCATTAATTCTGACTTATCCGAAAGTTTATTTTTTCTAACTTCCGGAGGTCTATGTACATATGCGGCACAGCCGAATGTACGTAACATAGTGACGTCTGGTTTATCTTTGAAGCGTAATTCATATGGAGAAGTCCATTTATTTTTCCTTCTGAACGGTGTTCTATTATATAAATAATAGGCACAATCAACAGCAAATTCCCACCACATAGGCGGAAGACAAGCCTGAAGGCGTATAGCTTCGGACTTTTCTCGGATAGTGCGTATTCCTCTTTCCGCACGTCCGTTCTGTTGATGTTCATAAGGGGCAGAGTTTTGCCGTAGTATTCCTTTTTCTTTCAAAAAATTTGTAAACTCTATAGAGTTTAATTCTCCCCCGAAATCATGACGTACAAATTTTATTTGTACACCATGTTGAGTTTCTACAAGATTGTAGTACTCTCGGAAAGCTTTTACAGTTTCCGACTTCGCAGCTAAAAAGAAGCCTGCGGCTAGGGAAGTAGAGTCATCCATGATATGAAGGACATACTTCTTTTTATGATAAGAAATGATCGGTTGTTCCATCAAGTCTAAATGGATCAATTCACCGAATTCTTCTGATCTAGAATCAGATTCGGGATAAGATCTTGCAATAGATTTGCCTTTAGCACATCCAGAGCAGATCTCTTGATCATCAGGAATATTAATCTTATCGGGAAAACCCGTTAAATATTTAGACCCATTTAAAATGACTGTGTCACCAGGGTGACCAAGTCTGTTATGCCATAGACGAAAATCATTGAGGTCGCCTGATTTGGCGACAAGGAATATACTGCTCTTATACATGAGCAGTTTGTGGTCTTTCAAGACTTTTGTTTTGAACCACTGTAAATTATCTGACGTGCTCATGGGATAGCATGTCATATATTCCTTATTATTTGATTTCCATCGGAATGTTGTCTTAGTCTCATCTCCTACGGAATATGTACCATTACGATATAAGGTACCCACAGAGATTAGACGGTGCTGGGATTGCGGCTGGTAAAATACCGGGAATAAACGCGTTACGTGAGTTGTACCGTTCTCAGAGGTATGCTCAATGAGAACTGTTCCTCCATGCTTAATCCAAACATTGGATGTCGAGTCCATTGTCTCGACTGGAATAGACTCTTTTAATGGATTTAATTCAATAAAGTCTTCTTTAAATGGGCTGAAATGAATCAAAGCCCCTGAATCTAAGATCCAGATTGCATCATCTGGGTTGTTACGAGATAATTGAAGATATTCTTTATTATTATCTTCATTAAAAATACAAACAGACACTAATAATTTATATACAGGTTTAGAATCACTATTTAAGTGTTCAAGCTGTCCTTTGGGACACGTTTCCTGTAAAGTCTGTTTAAAATTAGTCTCGTAATCAATCTTCTTAGATTGAGAAGACTCATACCAGTACATGACATCATCGTCATGTATAAATCCATCATCTTCTCCTGAATTTCTTCCGCTTTGACGAATTTGGTCATCAATGTCCATTCCGAATCTTGTCGGATCAAAGGAGGGACCATCAGAAGGAATCTCGCTTATCTGGCTAACTATTTGCCGGCGGAGACCGCGCTCTATTTCTTCGAGTGCTTCCTGATCAAGACTATGATCAGTACGAGGATCTATGGAAGCATTGTCAAACATGTCTCTGACACGTGTGACTGATTCCATTAAGTTATTATGTCCATTTTCTCCTTCATCTTCTTCAAGATCGATGAAGGGACCATGATTCCATGGTGGACTAGATCCTCTGCTTCCGACATATGGTCTATTTTCGTTTTGTTTTCCTTTGGTCCGTTTCCGCTTTCTGTCAGCGGGCGGAGCTGAAGCTGTGTCTCTACAATGAGGTAATTCAGGAAAATCCTCATCATAGTTTGATTCCGGCTGATTTTCTTCTCTGCAGTTGTTTACAACCGCATCACGGTATGAGAAGTCAGCAATTCGACTACTTCCTTCCACAAATTCAGGTTGTTCCCTTCTATTTAGGAAGCCTTCCGCAATCTGATGTTGTTGATGATGTTGGAAATTATCAAAATCTCCACCTAGGTCGCCAGATGCGACTCCAGTATTAGCATCTTCATCAACAGTCCTAGCATAATATGCTTCGAAAGGCATGTCTTCTATAATTGTTCCATACCTTTGTGGTTCGATAGCATGCATAGGAAATAAATGATTGCGGATGAATGGATTTGTGGCATTGGCAGTTTGCTCTAGGCGATCACGCAGTTGCGGATCAGCTTCGGCTTGGCGGAGCAAGGCATTTTGGTAACCGTTAATTTCAGCTTCTGCCGGGTTATAGTGGTTACCAAGAGGCGGAATGCGATAAGCGAATAATCTTTCGCTTAAAGGAATTTCTCCTGCCGGAATTTGAGTCTGTGCAGGGAATAACCTTTGTCGCAAGGAGATTTCATTTTCGGGAATCTCCATATCAACGTCAGCCTCATAGGCACGTTGTTTGCCTTTGCCTTTAGATTTCTGCTGCTTTTTACCTTTGCCGGTTGATCCTCGGAACGAATCATCGGCTCGGGCTTTGCCCTTGCCTTTTTGCCTATTTGGGCCTCGTCGCTGAAAGCTATTCCCTAGATCGGGTTGCTGTCCGGAGTAGTGTTGTCCACTAGCTCGGGCATGCAACTTCTTTTGAATGCGCCAAATAGGGTTATAGTAGTGTCGTCTGACACCACTGATTCGCGAGGTTAAAGATGTGTCGGCATAAGGTCTGCCAATAGTGACATGTGCCTGGGCACGACGTCCACGCCTGTTTGTAATCCATTCATTTTGAATTTGTTGCATCATGTTGTTAATTGTGAAGTTGGAAGTAGGTCCGGCAAACATTGCCGTACGGAATCCAGCCCAAGAGTTCGGTAGGGTGGCAAGGTACATTATGACCTTAAAGGTCTCTGTCATTGTGAGAATTTTCGACAGATTGGTTTCACTCCAGAATAATAAATTTGTCAAAGTTGACAAATGTGGTGACAGATCAGTACCCTTGGGAATTCAGAAGTGAAGTGCTTCCATTGTCTCAGCATAGAAGCTGGCATTCCTGGATCTGGAAAATTGAGCCACTAGATTGGCTCAAGTTTCTGCCAATGTAAGGTTGGCACCTGTTGTTGCATCACAAGAGTGATGGTGCCAGTTAGGTGGCAACCTCATCAAGATGCAGCCTGTGGCTTGATCATCAGCTTCAAGCCAGGCATTAATTTCATCTTGATTAGCTACTGCTCCTCCTGCGCCAGCAACGGAAGCAGGTTGTGGTCTGGCTCCAGAGACATAGAGCCAGAGCCTTTGCATGCATAAATATGCTTGCATCATTTTTTCCCAGATAGTCCAATTGTTCTGGGAGAGCATGGGAACGGCATTGATGCCACTGTTGGAAGAGGAACTGGAGGCTTGATTAGAAGACATTTTAATCTGCAATCGAATGATCAATTTGCGTTCACATCATGGTTATGATGCGGCAGATTATAGGTCTCCAGTGTTTTGATACATCACATTTCAGTTTCGGTATTTTTAAGCTTGTTTGTGTGTGTGTGCAAGGATTCCATTGAGACAGGAGATCTGGTCACCATCAGATCTGGACTCTCACGTATATACTAAAATCTTATGACCTTCGAAAGTCATTTACAAATGTCTAGCCACATGGTACGCCATAGCATTCCAATTGGCTTAACTCTATCTCAGATAGAGAAGCACACAATTGAGCCTTGTCTGCATTTTTAAGTCTGTACAGACTGTGGCAAGAAGCGATACCGAGCAACATCTGTCTATGATGTATAAAGGACTTACATCATAAGATGGAGTTCTAACTATACTATCTAAGTATCATACGAAAATGACCATACTTGGCATACAATAGTATAGTACCAGGTGATCCAAACAGTTGTCACCAGGAAGGAGAGCCCATTACGGCTTTTACAAACTCCTCTTCAGCTCAGGCATTATAAGGCCACAGTGCCAGGTTCAAGAAAAATTAAAAGAAGTATATACAAAGTTTCAAACTGCACACAGTTCTACCCAAGAAGAAGTTCCTGGCTTCTAAGAACCACAGGCACACATCACAGAACCAGCACAAATCCCATAGACAAGCTATGGGTTACCTTAAGCAGTGGACTGATGAACCAGACAAGGACAATGGGCTGGCAAGAGGCTCCAGCCCTTCTCAAGGAGGTCCTGCTGGGCTAACAACAGTTGCTCCAAAACAAGTGTAAGGGAAACACTCAGGGCCCATAACCTGTTGCACAGCATATTCAGCACAGAATGTGTGAAGCTAACACTTACATGTATAATGGGGCTTGTAGCTTGTCTTGACTAAGACATTTGAGGTAGAGTTATAATGTAGATTGTCTCTCTGTAGTTCTACAAGTCACAGAGTAGCATATATACATGAATCATAGCAGTCCGTAATAGGTAGGTAGAGATATAGTAAGTAACTACTCTACATATTACTAACATACTGCATAGTATTAATAAGAAACATCCCAGTATCAGTCAGCACATTCACATCGTCAGTCAGCATTGTATTGCTGCTTAGTGAGATGCTTACTGAGACAGCATAATTGTGGAGCACTGTTATCCTGAAGGTATACTGTAGGAGTTCCATAGGTCAAGCAACCTAGGAGACTTCTGTGCTCAACACTTTGTGCATGGCATCAGGTCTTTTTGAAGGCCTTTCTTTGCTGTACAAGGCTACATTGAATTTTGCTGGTGATGACACTGCCTGAAGGTTAATTTGAGAGCCCATTGCTGTATATGTAACCTTCAGCCTCTAGTGGCAAGGCAGTGTCTCTATGACTATCAACAGATTGAGCACAAGATAGGTCCAAGACTGACATCCACTGCCTTGTGCATTGCTACAGGTTGTTTGCAGTGGAAGTATACTATGGCTGAGAGAGTTTAATAAATGGGAAGCAAGAGTAAAAGGACAAACTTGCTTGACTTGGTATGAATAATATGGTTTTTGTGTTGTGGGTTAGTATTTTAGGAGGTTGAGTCCTAATCAGTAGGTTGTACCACCAGTATGTCTGTCAATACTGGGCCAGTGATGAACTGTACTACAAGACCCACCATAGGCCCTCTGCAGGGATCACTGCTTCTGGATGTTGCAAGAGATATTACTGAGCAAGTTGATCCATTATTGTCAGAGCCTCTCCTGCTTGCACCTGCACTACTCCAGTGGCTATCAACATGTTGAGCACAAGGTAGGTTCATGACCAGCATCTACTCTCTTCTGCATTGCCAACTACTTGATCAAGGCCTGCTTGGTGGATTAGAGTGAAGATATCATGTGTTTTGATTCTGACCTGGAATACTCTGCAGACTTCTCTTTCAGATGCAGGGCTGAATAACAGTTCATTACCATGGATTGTTTGCATTGTAAATGCACTGGTGGGATTAAGGGGGTTTAATATGTTGGATTATGTAATCTGAACACATAGGTTGTGCATGGACCAAGATAGTAGTCTGCATATATGGAGCTCTGGAATGAGTTATATTTGATTCCAGGATTGGGTGAATGTTCTGCAGATACTTGAGGTCATTAGCACTATGTCAGATGACCCAACACAGGCAAGTGGATTGGACAAGACTATGACAGAAGAGTCCTACTATTTTGTACTGTACAAAAGTGTCTAGTTTCTGGCCATCTGAAAGACGTCTGATTACATTGTAGATTGACATATTACTGCATATACTGATCTTGTCAGTCTGTCTCCCTCCATAGAGCCTCTGTAGGGATGGTTGTATTAGGATATTTTTGGATGTATTGGATTGTGAGTTGGTTCATAATGATGAGGGCTGTCTGTCCTTCTGAGTCCACATACCCTTTCTCCATCATTGCCTGGAGAAGCAGCATCAATAGACTTTGGCATCTGCTACCATTGGCATTGCCAACCACCTGGTGTTAATTGGAGTGATTCTACACTCATTTGTACATATATTCATTAGATATACATTAGAAACATTGTTAATATTCATTAGTTTCATCTGTAGATACTTATTATTGCATGTAGGGACTGTTGTGACATGCTAGCTAAAATGCATGTGCGCAAATTAGTGGACACCTATTTTCATGCCTCATGTGTGGCAGGCACAACAGAACCAAACRATATGTATTTCCTACCATGTCTAGAGAATACTAGACACTTGAAAAGCAATTCTTTTGTTCAAAAGCACTATTATCAGACTTTTGTGATCACAGTGAACTGTATTGAGATCTATTCATTGTATTTGATCAGTGTTACACTGGTATTGCATTGATTTGAACTCTTAACACCTGGTGCAGCCATCTTTCTAGAATTAGAGCATGGATGTCCCTCACCCTGACATTGACAGACCAGGCCATGCAAATCTCTCTTCTGGAATTTGAACTAAATACAACATAGTTGCTGCCATGCAGGATTCTTGGCAATTGTACTGAACTGTATAAAGACTTGGAATTAGATATGGCAAGATATTTTTGTAAGATAGAAACTTATGAAATTTGATACTTGCATCTTTCATTGGTAGCAAGCTCCTCTCCATGATCATTTTTGATTAAATCAAGGAACATGTGGAAGCCAGCATGGTTCTGTTTGGTCATGAATACTAGAGTGAAGCTAGAACAATAATAAAAACTTCTTATAAAACCTATTTACATCATAACATATACTTGGGGATGCTATGTACTAGAAGACCCACCACAGGCCCTCTGTAAGCATCACTGCTTCTAGAGGAGATACTGCTGAGCAAGTTGGTTCATTATTGTCAGAGTTGTCTCTCCTTGTTGCACCCACACTACTCCATTGGCTATCAATATGCTGAGCACAAGATAGGTCCATGACTGACATCTGGGTTAAGGGTCATGCAGAGAATAGGGCAGTTGCAATCAGACATGTAGACTAGAGTGAAGCCCCTGTTGCACCAATATTGAGTGATTTCATGAGCTGGGYGTTTCAGTGATGTACCAGTGGAGGATTTTGAAATGCTGTACCCAGTAGTAGATTTGATTGATGGGGTACTGTTCAGGTTGTACTGTCAGACTGTAGGGGGTCTGTTTGATAAAGTAGAGAAGGACAGCTGGTGTGTGGAATGGAACAACTTCACTGTTGGGTAGCATTCAATTGGTGATTGCATCTAATTGCTGGATCTTTTCAAAGGACATTATTAGGGGTTGCAGAGATGGTGTGGATGAAGGAGGATGTAGATGGGTGCTTTGTATGTGCATGGCTTCAAGCCTTTTTCAAGGCCTTTTCTCTGCCATACAAGGCTACATTGCACATTGCTAGCAACAACACTGTCTAAAGGTTATTTGAAGGTCCACTGCCATATATGTGACCTTCAGCCTCTCTGGTGGCAAGGCAGTGTCTCTGATGCTATTTGGTACTGCCTTCCATTTGGAGGTATTGAACCTTATTTGACAAGCTTTCCCACACCCCAAAGTTATAAAGGCAGGTGCACCAGAATCATGCTGAGTCAATACAATCACAGCATCTCATTAAAAGAACACTGCAAATTCTATTTCTCCATCCTTGCTGGTCTGCTGTTAGACTTCATGCTCTAGATCATGAACAAACAATGATAGTAGCTTGGTTATTATGTTAGGAACCAGATCAATTTACAGATCAACCTAATATTTACAAGACAGAATAAT
>RCHF01002799.1:0-15648 GCA_003987895.1 Neonothopanus nambi | reverse complement strand
CCAGACTCTTCAAGTGGTTGTTAACCCACTTCGACGTCTTCCATGGCAGATAACCAATATTGACATTTTTTGATTCGGACTGCTCGAGAGGTGCAGCATTGATAGCCTTCCACTCAGCCTCGGGAATGACATCGTGCAAAGCATAGATATCTGAAGGGTCAGCGGCAGTGGCTGAGAATGGCGGTACCAGGCGCGCAGAATCCGAAAGTTCCTTTGCCTCTTCTGTTCGTGAGGAGAAAGTTCTTCAGAGGTCAATTGGATGCATAAGATAGAAAGGTCCGCACCAGTTGTCAGTAATCCTTCGGCGCCTTTGTCAATACCATCCACGACATATTGCATGACGCCTTTCATTGCACCGACATCGACCCGATTCCGCTCTTGTGCCCGTATAGCCGCCTTGGCCTTCTTCGTACCGAATGTTTCACCCAGTGCAGTCCTTGCCTCTCTATACGCTAAAGCAGATGGTGCCTCAGATGGTGGTATTGACTTAAGAGCCTTGACGGTTCTAGTGAGTATGAACGGCGTTTTGGATGCAGGAAGGAGAGTTAGCTTGGATGTCCGCGGGTTATGTACAGCGAGCAGATACCTAGACAATGATTTATTCAGTTACAGACAGCTAATGTGGGGAGTCAGCACAATCTCACCGGCATCCAGCATCAGCAGCTCGTTCTGTTTCTTCTTCATTTGACACGAATTCTACGGCGGGAGTCTCGCCTACGACTAGCATTCGTTCGTGATGCGCTCCTTCACCATCCTTCTCTTTTTCTGTGTTTTTCTTCAGCCGTTTCGGTGCATAGCATTTGAAAGGTGTCGATTCCGGTGCGTGTATTGCAGGAAAACTGACTGTGCAAACATGGGGATCAATAAGAGAAAAAAAGTTTTGGGATGTGTCGCAGACTTGCCCAATACAGGCCCGACAGTTCCTGAAGATGAGGCAGAGCTCAATTCAAATGAAAGCTCTTTGCTAGACGAGGCGTCGCGCTTTCTTTTCTTGGAGGAAGTGCCGGCAGAAGATGACATTCGACGAAGCGGTGGTTGTATGAGGAAAAAGTTTAGTAACGTCCAAGCTGCGTCCAAGTACCTTGATTTATTCTCCCACTGAATTTCCACGACGCCTACATAGTCTGGCGTACCATTCAATAACTTATCTTCCTTTTACACTAATATGAAGGCTGGTTATACAACTGATGATATACGTTGACCTGAGGATAAGAGTAAAATTTCAAGTCGCGGGTCATCTCTGCTACTACTTGAACTTCATCCACCATGATGTCCAATCCGACTTTGACGCATCTATTTTCCCGCACAAGAGGGTCTTGACGATGATTTCGACGCGATCCTCTGCCCTGTCTTCTTTGTATCTTCTACGCTAATAACTCTAAGGGAACGATGGATCAAAGTTACTTATGCTCTAGGCGATACCGCAAGTCCGAAATTTCAGGATGCATGCAATTGTCTCAGCTTGGGGATGCATCCAGACCTTCGGAAACTGCTTGGAATGTTGCTTCTCGGGACCGCCATCGCTTGGCTGGATCCGCTCGTCGAGTGCGTAGTCCGGCATGCTAATTGTCGTTCTTGTATCTGACTTATTTTTAATCATAGAATATCTCCAATCTACTAAGATAATTGCGATAGACTTTTAACCTCCGTGGGTCTACGACGGATCGTCCTTTACAGGTGTGTGTCGATTACTCACGAAGGCTCAGACAAAGGAACTCGCAGCTTCTTTGGCTCCAGTAGAGCGACGCAAGCGGACAAACGGCGATCTTTCTGCGGCTGTTGATACATACCATACTGTGAAAGAAGATGCGGGTAGCAAGAAGACCAAAGATGTCGAGGACGAGGTCAAACAGGACCTGGAGTGGACAGCAAAAACCCTAGGAAAGGAGAAGGCAAGGGAAGCTGCGCCTTCCATTTCAGCTCAGGCTACTGGACCGCCCGAATTATCGTCGTCCAAGGCGAGGAAGCGCGCACGGGAAGAAGAGCATAGCGCGAAACATGACATACAACATTCTATGGACCACAAGCATCTTCATCCCACTTCTACTGGCGTTTCCAGCGTCGCTCGCGATTCTGATGTTCCCCAGGACAGTCAACGCAAACGGGCGAAAGTCGTTAGCGCCTCTCAATCCAATTCTGATTCGGATCCTCAATCGAAACAGCGGTGAGTGTTCTCCTATTCATCTTCTCTATTCTCTTTATCGCTAGTTCTTGCTCATATGTCGTAAAGGCTGAAAATTATTTCTAGCACACAAATGGAGAATTCGAGCCTCAAGTCCAAGCCCACTACTACCTCCGCTCCTGCCGCTGCCAAATCATCCAAAGCTTCTAACAAGAAGTCTCAATCTAAGACGAAGGAACCTGCGAAGAAAGGTTCACCGCAGAGCGTCCTCGATCGAATTAAGCAGTCTGCAAGCTTGAATTCGAAAGTTGTTCAAGACGCTGATGAGCTCGATGAGATCGATTTTCTATCTTAGAATGTTTTTTTTCCCTTGCTTTCCGTTCGTCGTATCTTGAACTGTTGTTGATTTTGTAAGTTCAGTTTTGTATGTGTATGACTATGCACGTCGTGTGCCCAGCGAATTTACTATCTTAATCTACCTACTACTGGCTAGTCGACAAGGATGATGCACCAAGCAAGCTCAGTATTATAGCAGACGTATACGAGCAACTTGCTGTCTGAACCGGTTAGGTTCATTGATTGGCTTCTGTTGAACGCTAGAATCGTTACCAGTGATTCGAATTAAAGAGCTCTTTATTCCGTGTAGGCTCATAATCATTAATCAATGCTCGACGGAATCATGAATCTGATTTAGCATTACGCTGCCGCCAAATTTGACCAAGTCCCGGTCAGGTATCAACTAGTAAAGATACAAGACGTACAAGACATGCGCAGAAGGTGGTGAAATGAATGTTCGAAGTATCCTATAACAACTGAAGAGAATTCTCATCCGAAGTCAAGCATCTCGAACCAAACCAAACTTCAATTTACAAAGATATCGTAACTCGCGCATACGGAACTAGTTGTATATCCACCGCCAAGCCGTAATGTTGGTTCGCAGGAGGTTCGGGATCCGTGTATAACCTGAGCCCGCCTAACGAGGCAACTTCAGGAACCTATGCATAGCAAAGAGAGAAACAATTATTACGAGGCAAAACAAACAATGCATGGAGTTTTAACGTACCGAATTGATTACGTTCAAGAGCGTACTCGCTGCATCCACCCTGATCTCATTCGTCCCCTTCACCACAAAATCTGAGATATCTACCACTGGATTCGTAGGATCTGCCGTAGGAATCTGCACACCGTTCAACCACGCTTTGACTGTATGGAATACTTCCCTAAAATCAAGCTGCACGCCGACTCTGCTGTCTGCCGCATGCTCCCAGTCAAAGCTGGTCACATACGTGCCAACACCTGACGTATTTGCTTGTCCGCTGAGTTCGTCCCAAGGCACTAGACCGTCAGTTAGATTAAACACAGGCTGCGGGACAAGTACAGATTTGCTGTCGCTCAAGTTCTGAGGTGGCGTCCACGCGGTGATGTTCAGCTGCCAACCACCTAATGTTCTCATGGTCTCGCCTTCGAGAGAGAAGTTCGCGGTCTGCGGCTGACGACCGTTGACCGAGAACTGTTTCAATCCTTCAGACGACGAGCGTAGTTCTACGGAGCCGTTGGCAGTGCCTACAGCTATGACGCCGTCATCCACAGAGGTCAGATGGCCACTTGGTGCACTGACACCTTCAAAGGATTTAAGAGCTGTTACGGAGAACAATGTCGATTGGCTGGGAGCAAGCGAAAGCCCAGGTATTGAAATTCCCTCCTCACTCTCGTTATATAACACCACAGGTCTAACCACTCCAGTCCATGGATCCAAAGCAAAGGGCGTTCCATTGAATCCCGGATTCAAGGTCAGAGTAAAGCTGATCGTGTCCGTTCCTTGATTAAAAAGGTAGAAATGACTCGTGTCATTATCTTGTCGAACGACGCTATACAGCGTCTCTGAGGACGGACTCGTGCTGGCTGCTGGTAGCACCCCCAACTGTGTCAGTGCACCGGGAACACTGTCCTCTCCGTCAACGACCACGACATTCGACTGGTTAAGGAGCTGACTCATCAACTCCTGTACCTGAGCCATCCCCGTCCCATTTACTTCGAATCCTGGAATATCACTCGGCACAATTCCCGATATTACAACTGGCAGCCCACTCTGAGCGTACTTCACCAATCTTTGAGCAGCATCCACCGTGATATTCGCCTGTTGATTCAAAATAAAGGCCTTGTATGCGGGCCCGGAGGGCGCAAGACGCCCATTCGAGACAGAGACTCCTGGAAGCTTGAGGTTCTCTGGACTGACGTACTCGTACGTGTATCCCGCACTGATGAGTGAGGTGCTAGCGAATGGAGGATTCGTCGCGACATTGTAATCCTTGCGATAGATTGCCAAATCTACTTTGGCAGCCCCTGCCTGGAGCACGTACTGCGTCCGAGCCAGGAAGTCGAGGTACTCTTTATAGTGATCCCATGCAGGCTGCCGAGGACCATGCATTTCAGCGAAGTCGTACCTGGCCACAGTATCAACGTCGGTAAGCACACACTGGCTATGCAAGAGAGACAGTAAGAGTACGTACCCAAATGTCGTAAGTCCTGGCCAAGTTGTATTTGGGTAATTCCCTGAATACGGGAACCCATGCAACAAAGCTACATTAACCCCAGCCGCATATTGTGTCTTAGCATCTTGCAACAGTTCAATCATCCTGATTGCATTGGCCTCGTTTGGCCTCGCGCCCGTCTCGCTGGAGAAGATCATATGATTTCCGAGATGCACCCCACCGGAAAGTTGCCGCGCTTGATCAATGGTAGGTAAACCTAGTGATTCGATTTCAGGAGTATCGGGTATAGCTGCGCTGGCGGCTGTGTCCAGCCTGAAGTTGTATGCAGGTTGATTCGAGAATGTCATTCCGACAGACTTGGACCATTCGGACCAGGCCCGCATATAGTCCATATACAGGCTCGTCTTTGGTTCGTGAGATTTCAGCGCGCGCAATGAGTGTCGATCAAGGAACGCTCACCAAGGTATCCTGGTAATCTTCTGTCAACTTTCCCCAATTCGTCGTATTGCCAAAATCAAACGTCTGATTAGGCGACAAACCATCTGTGTAGTACCCGAAACTGTCAGCATCCAATTTCTTCACATCTAACCGTGAGTGGAATGAACTTACTAAAATGCTGCAATGTGTGTAATACTGGAAGCGTTATATTCACTTCATACCCATGTCTCCCCAAGAACCTCTCCGAAAAGCTGTCCGTCCAAAATACTTGCGCCTGAAACTCCATACTATCCTCCCACATATACTGCCCGACTCCTGGCTGCGCGAGCAATGCACCTATATCATCTCTCGCAAGGATATTGTTCTGAATGAAGCTCGAAGAAATATTAACACCTTGCGGCGAAAAGTGATCCACAACCCATGATCCCCATGAGCCCGGCTTATCCGCCTGAGCGCCATGGAAACCTGGTCTAGCCTCTGGAAAACCATTTCGGCGTGAAAAGTATGCGAGCAATACGCTCGAGCCATTGGACGAGGAAGTCCATGACACTGTTGACGTATTTCCCGATCCCTGTACTCGGCTTGTAAGATCCTGCACTGTATTGAAGTCCAGAGACACCCTCGAAGATGAAACATTAGCACCAGGAACAAGCTGCGCGCCAATGACGCCAATTAACTGTAACTGTGTTGTATTAGCGTTCACGACTTGGCCGTTTACATCGAGTGTCGTCATGATCGTTGGAGGAGGAAGTGGACCATTGAATGTCTCTCCGGCATCAAGAAAATGAGAACCAAACACCAACTCGGTGTTCATTCCTTCCATATCAATGTCTTCAGGAAAGACGGGAATACCGGCGCCTTGGTCTGGTCCGAGAGTGAAGTCAATTGTCAAGTTGTTCTGAATGGCTGCATGGATTAACGCCGCTGTCACCGTCACGAAACGGTCCGAACCAAAAGCAAAATCCGTCGGGTCAAGGATGATGATGCCTCCATAAGATTGATAACTTGAACAAGTCAGCTCTATAGAGTAATGAACGCGTAGAGAAAAATCAATACCTGAGGAGTTCGAATCCAGCAGAACCTACTCGAGCCATTTCGGCAACATCAGAGCTCAGTACATCCAGGTTAACACCGGCATCTTCAATCCAGTAGCGCCATTTCACGCCAGTAGCTGGAGTCGTAAATGTTCCTTGATGAACGACCGTGCTGGCTGCAATCGGTCCAGCGAGAAGCGACAGTAGAACGATAGAACATGCACGGCTCAGAGTCATGTCCAGAACTCATTGTCACAAAGTGGAAAAGCGAAGCTTGTTTTATAGTCTGCAGGAGAGAAATTGCTTGGCTCTATGACGGACCGGCGAGCCTGCTGATCTGTCAGGGTTTATTATGCAAATATATATATGGGCAGAGGGAAGTCAAGACTCAAAACGACGAGTATGGGCCAGGAATATGCTTGTTGCGGAGTCGTAGAATTCGAGCTGATTCACACAGTAATATCGAAAGGTGGACTCGGAATCGCAACAAGAGTCACTTCAACAAGCAATACCTATCATCACAAGATGAACTTGTCGAAATAACTTCGTGATCAGCTGGAAACTCACCTCCTCTCAATTTCTGCCCGTGCCGGTGCACATCTTTCTTTCTTCCCTTCTTTACTAGACTCGGAAAAGCATGTTCAGTCGTGACCACACTTATGGCATAATTGTATAGTAAGAATTTAAGTACCTCGCGAGCTCGGTGCTGAGGGTACACAAAGAATTCAAGTACCTCGCGAGTTCGGAGCTGAGCGAGGTGTTACCGCTAGGTGAGGTAAAAAGTCCAAGTACCTCGCGAGTTCGGAGCTGAGTCGAACCAAGCTAGTCAAGGTTGACGTTGAGGAAGGTTGCAGGGCAGCCTGGGCGAGGCCCTCAAAGGTTGATTACATAAGCTCTCAGTTCTGAGCACAGGACAAAGTGTGTAATATGTACAGAAAACATGGTCTCAAATTCCATATATTGTTACAAACGGCAGCTTAAGAAAACTCCCACCTATGTATCAATCGCTGTCCTCGCTGTCCTCTCTGGCCTTTCTTCGTCCCTTTCCGCGAGGGCCTGAGGGTAGCGGAATCTTGTGGCCACCTGCTAAACTCATAACGTCCGTTGGATCGTACTGCGCTTTAACCTCGCTCAACCACTGCATATTCTCCCTGTAGATTTTGTGCACAGGCACAGTCTCCAATGAGAGGTTATTGTATAACGCCGGCTTCCTCGGAGTCAGACCAAGATTACGAGCAACGACTCGGATTCTGTTTAACGTTCCCTCGAGCTTCGTGATCCAGAAATCGTCATCGTCCGCGCTCCCCCATTGGAAGTACGCGAGCATGGGACCGTATGGCTCCCCGGGCTTGTGCGGAAAGGCTGCACCTGGTGGACTGTTGTTGAAAATGGAGGGATGAACAGGCCATGCGTCCACAATCACGCTACGGCCACGATGGGATTTGAGAAACCTCGCAGATTTCTAGAATGGAGCTCAGCGTCAATAAGTTTCAGATGAGTTCTCAGGCTACTGGACCGTCCGAATTATCGTCGTCCAAGGCGAAGAAGCGCGCACGGGAGGAACAGGATACCGCGAAAGATGACATACAACATCCCATAGACCACAAGCATCTTCATCCCACTTCTACTGGCGCTTCCAGTGTCGCTCACGATTCCAATGTTCCCCAGGAGAGTCAACGCAAACGGGCGAAAGTCGTTAGCGCCTCTCAGTCCAATCCTGATTCGAAGCCTCAATCAAAACAGCGGTGAGTATTCTCCTATTCATCTTCTCTATTCTCTTTATCGCTAGTTCATGCTCATATGTCGTAAAGGCTGAAAATTACTTCTAGCACACAAAAGGAGAATTCGAGCCTCAAGTCCAAGCCCACTACTACCTCCGCTCCTGCCGCTGCCAAATCATCCAAAGCTTCTAACAAGAATTCCCGATCCCAGTCGAAGGGACTTACGAAGAGAGGTCCGCCGCAGAGCGTTCTCGACCGAATTAAACAGTCTGCAGGTTTGAATTCGAATGCTGCTCAGAATGCTGATGAGGAGCCCGATGAGATTGATTTTCTATCTTAGATTTTTTTTCTTTGCTTTATTTCCGCTCATCATATCTTGTATTGTTGTTGATTTTGTAAGTTTAGTTTCATAAATATGTATCCGCCGTGTGCCCAGCGAATTCACTATTTTAATCTATCTACATATGTACTGGCTACTCGGCAAGAATGATACAGCAAGCAAGCAAGCTTAGTATTATAGCAGGTGTATACGACCAACTTGCTGTCGACGTGAGTCTTTTTGAACAGGCTTGCATTTACTCCAGGTTGGCCGTTCCTCAATGGGACCCAGTGCCGGTTCTCCTCCTCCAGGTTCATTGAATGGTTTCCGTTGGGCGCTAGTGTCGTTGCTAGCTATTCAACTTTTCGGTATTCCATGTCAATGCATGTCGATGCTCGACAGAATCATGAACGTGACTTGGCATTACGCTGCCGTCTAATTGGACCCTTATAATGTCCCGGTCAGGTATCGACTAGTAAAGGTACAAGACGTGCGCGGAAGGTAGTGGATTCAACGTTCGTAGTATCCTACAATAACTGAAGAGTGTTCTCGTCCGAAGTCAAGCATCTCGAACCAAACCAAACTTTAATTTACAGGGATATCGTAACTCGCGCATATGGAAATAGCTGTACATCCACCGCCAGACCGTAATGTTGATTCGCAGGAGGTTCAGGATCCGTTTGTGACCTGAGCTCACCTAACGAGACAATCCCAGGTACCTATAGCAAAGCATAGAAAAACAACTATTACAAGGCGAAACGATCGATGTATGGAGATTTCACGTACCGAATTGATTACATTCAAGAGCGTACTCGCTGCATCCACCCTGATCTCATTTGTCCCTTTCATCACGAAATCTGAGATATCTACCACTGGGTTTGTAGGATCCGCGGTAGGAATCTGCACACCGTTCAACCACGCTTTGACTGTATGGAATACTTCCCCAAAATCAAGCTGCACGCCGACTCCGCTGTCCGCCGCATGCTCCCAGTCAAAGCTGGTCACATACGTGCCAACACCTGACGTGTTTGTTTGTCCGCTGAGTTGGTCCCAAGGCACTAGACCGTCAGTTAGATTAAACACAGGCTGCGGGACAAGTACAGATTTGCTGTCGCTCAAGTTCTGAGGTGGCGTCCACGCGGTGATGTTCAGCTGCCAACCACCTAATGTTCTCATGATCTCGCCTTCGAGAGAGAAGTTCGCGGTCTGCGGCTGACGATCGTTGACCGAGAACTGTTTCAGTCCTTCAGACGACGAGCGTAGTTCCACGGAGCCGTTGGCAGTGCCTACAGCTATGACGCCGTCATCCACAGAGGTCAGATGGCCACTCGGTGCACTGACACCTTCAAAGGATTTAAGAGCTGTTACGGAGAACAATGTCGATTGGCTGGGAGCAAGCGAAAGCCCAGGTATTGAAATTCCCTCCTCGCTCTCGTTATATAACACCACAGGTCTAACCACTCCAGTCCATGGATCCAAAGCAAAGGGCGTTCCGTTGAATCCCGGATTCAAGGTCAGGGTAAAGTTGATCGTGTCCGTTCCTTGATTAAAAAGGTAGAAATGACTCGTATCATTATCTTGTCGAACGACACTATACAGCGTCTCTGAGGACGGACTCGCGCTGGCTGCCGGTAGCACCCCCAACTGTACCAGTGCACCGGGAACACTGTCCTCTCCGTCAACGACCACGACATTCGACTGGTTAAGGAGCTGGCTCATCAACTCCTGTACCTGAGCCATCCCCGTCCCATTCACCTCGAATCCTGGAATATCACTCGGCACAATTCCCGATATTACAACCGGCAGCCCACTCTGGGCGTACTTCACCAATCTCTGCGCAGCATCCACCGTGATATTCGCCTGTTGATTCAAGATGAAGGCCTTGTATGCGGGCCCAGTGGGCGCAAGACGCCCATTCGAGACAGAGACTCCTGGAAGCTTGAGGTTCTCTGGACTAACGTACTCGTACGTGTATCCCGCACTGATGAGTGAGGTACTGGCAAATGGAGGATTCGTCGCGATATTGTAATCCTTGCGATAGATTGCCAGATCTACTTTGGCAGCCCCTGCCTGGAGCACATACTGCGTCCTGGCCAGGAAGTCAAGGTACTCTTTATAGTGATCCCATGCAGGCTGCCGAGGACCATGCATTTCAGCAAAGTCGTACCTGGCCACAGTAGCAACGGCGGTAAGCACACACTGGCTATGCAAGAGAGACAGTGAGAGTACGTACCCAAATGTCGTAAGTCCTGGCCAAGTTGTATTTGGGTAATTCCCTGAATACGGGAACCCGTGCAACAAAGCTACATTAACCCCAGCCGCATATTGTGTCTTAGCATCTTGCAACAGTTCAATCATCCTGATTGCATTGGCCTCGTTTGGCCTCGCGCCCGTCTCGCTGGAGAAGATCCTATGATTTCCGAGATGCACCCCACCAGACATTTGCCGCGCTTGATCAATGGTAGGTAAACCTAGTGATTCGATTTCAGGAGTATCGGGTATAGCTGCGCTGGCGGCTGTGTCCAGCCTGAAGTTGTATGCAGGTTGATTTGAAAATGTCATTCCGACAGACTTGGACCATTCGGACCAGGCCCGCATATAGTCCATATAGAGGCTCGTCTTTGGTTCGTGAGATTTCAGCGCGCGCAATGAGTGTCGATTAAGGAACGCTCACCAAAGTATCCTGGTAATCTTCTGTCAACTTTCCCCAATTCGTCGTATTGCCAAAATCAAACGTCTGATTAGGCGACAAACTATCTGTGTAGTACCCGAAATTGTCAGCATCCAATTTCGTCACATCCAACCGTGAGTGGAATGAACTTACTGAAATGCTGCAGTGTGTGTAATACTGGAAGCGTTATATTCACTTCATACCCATGTCTCCCCAAGAACCTTTCCGAAAAGCTGTCCGTCCAAAACACTTGCGCCTGGAACTCCATACTATCCTCCCACATATACTGCCCGACTCCTGGCTGCGCGAGCAATGCACCTATATCATCTCTCGCAAGGATATTGTTCTGAATGAAGCTCGAAGAAATATTAACACCTTTCGGCGAAAAGTGATCCACAACCCATGATCCCCATGAACCCGGCTTATCCGCCTGAGCGCCATGGAAACCTGGTCTAGCCTCTGGAAAACCATTTCGGCGTGAAAAGTATGCGAGCAATACGCTCGAGTCATTGGACGGGGAAGTCCATGACACTGTTGACGTATTTCCCGATCCCTGTACTCGGCTTGTAAGATCCTGCACTGTATTGAAGTCCAGAGACACCCTCGAAGATGAAACATTAGCACCAGGAACAAGCTGCGCGCCAATGACGCCAATTAACTGTAACCGTGTTGTATTAGCGTTCACGACTTGGCCGTTTACATCGAGTGTCGTAATGATCGTAGGAGGAGGAAGTGGACCATTGAATGTCTCTCCGGCATCAAGAAAATGAGAACCAAACACCAACTCGGTGTTCATTCCTTCCATATCAATGTCTTCAGGAAAGACGGGAATACCGGCGCCTTGGTCTGGTCCGAGAGTGAAGTCAATTGTCAAGTTGTTCTGAATGGCTGCATGGATTAACGCCGCTGTCACCGTCACGAAACGGTCCGAACCAAAAGCAAAATCCGTCGGGTCAAGGATGATGATGCCTCCATAAGATTGATAACTTGAACAAGTCAGCTCTATAGAGTAATGAACGCGTAGAGAAAAATCAATACCTGAGGAGTTCGAATCCAGCAGAACCTACTCGAGCCATTTCGGCAACATCAGAGCTCAGTACATCCAGGTCAACACCGGCATCTTCAATCCAGTAGCGCCATTTCACGCCAGTAGCTGGAGTCGTAAATGTTCCTCGATGAACGACCGTGCTGGCTGCAATCGGTCCAGCGAGAAGCGACAGTAGAACGATAGAACATGCACGGCTCAGAGTCATGTCCAGAACTCATTGTCACAAAGTGGAAAAGCGAAGCTTGTTTTATAGTCTGCAAGAGAGAAATTGCTTGGCTCTATGACGGACCGGCGAGCCTGCTGATCTGTCAGGGTTTATTATGCAAATATATATATGGGCAGAGGGAAGTCAAGACTCAAAACGACGAGTATGGGCCAGGAATATGCTTGTTGCGGAGTCGTAGGATTCGAGCTGATTCACACAGTAATATCGAAAGGTGGACTCGGAATCGCAACAAGAGTCACTTCAACAAGCAATACCTATCATCACAAGATGAACTTGTCGAAATAACTTCGTGATCAGCTGGAAACTCACCTTCTCTCAATTTCTGCCCGTGCCGGTGCACATCTTTCTTTCTTCCCTTCTTTACTAGACTCGGAAAAGCATGTTCAGTCGTGACCACACTTATGGCATAATTGTATAGTAAGAATCTAAGTACCTCGCGGGCTCGGTGCTGAGGGTACACAAAGAATTCAAGTACCTCGCGAGTTCGGAGCTGAGCGAGGTGTTACCGCTAGGTGAGGTAAAAAGTCCAAGTACCTCGCGAGTTCGGAGCTGAGTCGAACCAAGCTAGTCAAGGTTGACGTTGAGGAAGGTTGCAGGGCAGCCTGGGCGAGGCCCTCAAAGGTTGATTACATAAGCTCTCAGTTCTGAGCACAGGACAAAGTGTGTAATATGTACAGAAAACATGGACTCAAATTCCATATATTGTTACAAACGGCAGCTTAAGAAAACTCCCACCTATGTATCAATCGCTGTCCTCGCTGTCCTCTCTGGCCTTTCTTCGTCCCTTTCCGCGAGGGCCTGAGGGTAGCGGAATCTTGTGGCCACCTGCTAAACTCATAACGCCCGTTGGATCGTACTGCGCTTTAACCTCGCTCAACCACTGCATATTCTCCCTGTAGATTTTGTGCACAGGCACAGTCTCCAATGAGAGGTTATTGTATAACGCCGGCTTCCTCGGAGTCAGACCAAGATTACGAGCAACGACTCGGATTCTGTTTAACGTTCCCTCGAGCTTCGTGATCCAGAAATCGTCATCGTCCGCGCTCCCCCATTGGAAGTACGCGAGCATGGGACCGTATGGCTCCCCGGGCTTGTGCGGAAAGGCTGCACCTGGTGGACTGTTGTTGAAAATGGAGGGATGAACAGGCCATGCGTCCACAATCACGCTACGGCCACGATGGGATTTGAGAAACCTCGCAGATTTCTAGAATGGAGCTCAGCGTCAATAAGTTTCAGATGAGTTCTCAGGCTACTGGACCGTCCGAATTATCGTCGTCCAAGGCGAAGAAGCGCGCACGGGAGGAAGAGGATACCGCGAAAGATGACATACAACATCCCATAGACCACAAGCATCTTCATCCCACTTCTACTGGCGCTTCCAGCGTCGCTCGCGATTCCGATGTTCCCCAGGAGAGTCAACGCAAACGGGCGAAAGTCGTTAGGCTCTCAACTTGAAACTGAGGAGTTTCAGACTCAAGAAGCTGAGGAGAACCAGGGTGGGGATAATCAACTTGAAGAGTATGTGAGCTACCTACTATTTAGCGTGTATCTCCATCTGACAATGACATACCATTTCGGCCCAGACCTGCATTGTCTCCTTCTATATTCCGGTTCGATACTCAGGTAGAAACTGTAGACCCGGAACCTGGTCCAGAGTCGGTGTTAGTGGCAGATGAAGAGGATACAACATTTGTACAGCCCGAGGATGCAGGATCGGCTTCAGGAACTCCCCAGGCTCCGAAACGTATAACCCCTCGTAAAGCTACTCCGGGAAGTGCTAAAAAGAAGGCCAAGTGGATCTCTCTACCACGTGAGTACACCATTTTCGTGCTCAACAACTTCTGTCACTGACTGACCTCCTTATATGCCAGGCAGACCACGGAATCCATTTCTTATTCGTCGTGCTAATCCCATCACTCTACATGATTATCAGTGGCATTATAAACGTCTGACAGAGGAGGTGGAGCAGCTGACAAAGTCTTTGAATAAGGTTTGTCAGTGGGAGGGTAATGCTCGACAGGATATCACAATGCTTCGTCATGAGCTTGGGACTGCACAGGAGCACCTGAAGTTGTTGGGTTTGAACATGGTTGAGGAGTCTTGCTGTGCCTCGCATGTCCTCACTCACCCCTCAGCAATATAGTAGTTGTAATACTCAGATGGCATGTAGATTTGAATAAATGTGATTGTTTATCTACTTGATAGTTACTTGAGGTGGCATCGTACTTAAGGAGTACTTGGGCTTGAGGGCTTGTTCAAGCAACACTTGTACAAGTGCCTCCCAAGCCCCAAGTAACTTGATGTTTTGCTGATGAACGCTAGAATCGTTACTAGTGATTCGAATTAAAGAGCTCTTTATTCCGTGTAGGCTCATAATCAATGCTCGACGGAATCATGAATCTGATTTAGCATTACGCTGCCACCAAATTTGACCAAGTCCCGGTCAGGTATCGACTAGTAAAGGTACAAGACGTACAAGACATGCGCAGAAGGTGGTGAAATGAACGTTCGAAGTATCCTATAACAACTGAAGAGAATTCTCGTCCGAGGTCGAGCTTCTCAAGCCAAACCTAACTTCAATTTACAAAGATATCGTAACTCGCGCATACGGAACTAGTTGTATATCCACCACCAAGCCGTAATGTTGGTTCGCAGGAGGTTCAGGATCCGTGTATAACCTGAGCCCGTCTAACGAGGCAACTTCAGGAACCTATGCATAGCAAAGAGAGAAACAATTATTACAAGGCAAAACAAACAATGCATGGAGTTTTAACGTGCCGAATTGATTACGTTCAAGAGCGTACTCGCTGCATCCACCCTGATCTCATTCGTCCCCTTCACCACAAAATCCGAGATATCTACCACTGGATTCGTAGGATCTGCCGTAGGAATCTGCACACCGTTCAACCACGCTTTGACTGTATGGAATACTTCCCCAAAATCAAGCTGCACGCCGACTCCGCTGTCCGCCGCATGCTCCCAGTCAAAGCTGGTCACATACGTGCCAACACCTGACGTGTTTGTTTGTCCGCTGAGTTGGTCCCAAGGCACTAGACCGTCAGTTAGATTAAACACAGGCTGCGGGACAAGTACAGATTTGCTGTCGCTCAAGTTCTGAGGTGGCGTCCACGCGGTGATGTTCAGCTGCCAACCACCTAATGTTCTCATGATCTCGCCTTCGAGAGAGAAGTTCGCGGTCTGCGGCTGACGATCGTTGACCGAGAACTGTTTCAGTCCTTCAGACGACGAGCGTAGTTCCACGGAGCCGTTGGCAGTGCCTACAGCTATGACGCCGTCATCCACAGAGGTCAGATGGCCACTCGGTGCACTGACACCTTCAAAGGATTTAAGAGCTGTTACGGACAACAATGTCGATTGGCTGTGAGCAAGCGAAAGCCCAGGTATTGAAATTCCCTCCTCGCTCTCGTTATATAACACCACAGGTCTAACCACTCCAGTCCATGGATCCAAAGCAAAGGGCGTTCCGTTGAATCCCGGATTCAAGGTCAGAGTAAAGTTGATCGTGTCCGTTCCATGATTAAAAAGGTAGAAATGACTCGTATCATTATCTTGTCGA